>VXAX01004285.1:154019-179128 GCA_013399835.1 Leptocoma aspasia | reverse complement strand
AACACACGAGAAATAAAACTTTAGACGCTAAAGATGATGTCCAGATTCTTTTATTTTTGCCCCCAGACTGTTCTCCCTCGCTTGAAGCAGCAGCATGGGCACAGCCCCATCCTGCAGGCTGGAGCCATGCTCCGTTGGCTGAGGATAGCGGGATGAGAGGGCTCGGAAGCCCCATGGCCTCCCGGTCACCCAGCTTGTGACTAGGGACATTGTCCCACTGCTGAGGGGGCTGGAGCCCGTGTCCTGTGAGGAGCGGCTGAGCCACATGGAGATGTTTAGCCCGGAGAAAAGGAGGCTCAGGGGTGACTTTTCTCTACAACTCCCCGACCAGAGGGTGTAGGCAGCTGGGGACCTGTCCCTTCTCCCAGATAACAGGTGACAAGATGAGAGGACATAGTCTCAAGCCGCACCAGGAGAGGTTAGGTTGGACATTAAGAGAAATTCCTTCACAGTAAGGGCGGTTAGACACCAGAACGAATTGACCAAGGAGGTGGTGAGTCACCGTCCTTGGAGTTAGGACTGGATGTGGCATTTAGTGCCATGGTCTAGCTGACATGGGGGTGTTTACGTTAGACTCAGTGATCTCATAGATGTTTTCCAAGCTAATTGATTCTATTCGATTCTGTGAATGCCGGCAAGCCCGCAGCGAGGTCAGAGCTCGGAGAACTGGCTCCCCATCTTGGCCACACAAACACTGCTTCCATGTTTGACTTAAGGCTGAGTCAATTTATCTCCGTTCGCCGCATTCCCAGCAGTTTACACTGGAAACTGGAAGAGGCCAGTTCGCTACCAGAGGTGAAGCACTTCACCTGCCACGTCAGGGAGNGAAGCTTCCAACTTCGCGGGGGATGTGGTGTCGCTTCTTGGGTCCGTCTCCCTGGAAAGAATCCCCCCTTCTGTCCATGAAAGCCCCGATGGTTTCCTGCGGCGCTGAGACGGGAAGGGAGCAGCGTGGGAGCCGGGGGAGGCTGCCTGCGCCCGCTGCCCTTCTAGGCTGGTGTCTCCACGGAGAAACTGCCCTCCTTCCCCGGGCATCTTCCCTCATCCACAGCATCTCGTGGGCGGTTTCCCTCCCCGGCAGCCGCGGGATTCGTGCCTTGCTGTGCGGCCGGGGCTGCTCCGGCGCTCACCTGTGCTGCTGCTCTCGCAGGCCCTTCCCTAAGCCCGGGGGAGATCGTCGCCTTTCTCCGTAGTTAGCTGTGGAAAACCATTAGGATAGAGAATGTCTAACCTGAGCCGGCTGTTGGTGTGGGTGCTGAGGCTGGCTGGACTGTAGAAGTAGTAACATATAACACTCAGATGTGCGGTTGTGTCTTCAGTTGTGTTGGTTAGGAGTCAGCAATGCTGTTGTATTGCTTTTTCTTCGCTTTGTGTTGTCACATCTCTTTAATTTTCAGGTGCTTGACTTTTGAAGGGGTTTTTGCTCATTAATCAGTCTGAAACTTGAGGCACACCAGGCATTCCCTGTCTCCTGAATTTATCTAGCAGTAAAACAAAAAATGTATTAGCTAGGTTGTGAGCTCTTTGAGGCAGAAACTGTATAGGTCTGTACCAATCCCTATGGAGAAATTTGGCTCAGGCCTTCCTCCAAGCCTCTGAGTCAAGTTAAGCGTGTGTTAGAAGTTCATCAGCTCCTGCAGGTGTTGGGTTCTGGGAAGTGCATGTGTGGCAGTCACCGAGGTTAACAATTGTCTCTGGGCACCAGGGGCTCTTAACCATAATATCTGCACAGCTGGTGTGTGAAAGAAAAGGGGCAGCCTCTGCATACATGCAATAAATATATGTAAAAAGAGCATCTCCTTCTATGCAGTGTTATATTTTGTTGTGCTGTACAAAGCCTGAGAGTAAAAAGTGTATTTTTTTCTTTCTCTTTGAGTGTTTATTAGTTCCAATAGTATAGGGTAATAAAAAGTATGTATTGAGAATGTTATTGATAAACAGCACTATGGCTTTGGGTGATTTGTTGACTTACACTGTAAAACAAAAACCTCAGAATGCTGTCTGAACAGTATATCCAGTTTGAGGTCAACTCTGAAAAGATTTCCTTCAGCTTCTGTTTTATTGCATGCAGAGTAAACAGCTGCTTATTCTTGCTAAGACCATTGCTTCTGCTGAATTGCTTTTTAGCCCCACTAGAACAGGGAAAGCTCATGGCTATTTAAGATGAGCTCATTCAAAATACAAGAAGATGTGAGTGGAATCATGTTCTGACTGCAAGAAAAATGTGTGTGTTTGGGGTGGAAAGTTGCTTGTTTGTTTTTAACCAATCATTTTAAAGGTATAAGCACTTTTCAGTGCTTTTCAGTATAAAAGGGTTCACGTTCTTTTCTCTAAGTGGGTAATTTCTTTCAGTGCACATTTCTTTCTATGTGTGCCACCTTTTGCTGTAGGAGTTGCTTCAAGTTTCTTCTAGGTAAGATCATTGCAGATGCATGATTTAAATTCTTAAGCTGGGGGTGGGGATAATTATCTTTTCGTTTAACAAGTGGAATGCATTGAAATGTGCAGTATTTTCACCCCTTTAAAACGCTGAGGAAAGGAGAAGTGAAGGGAAGGAAGAGGTGTCTCTGTGGTGTGAGTTGGATCTGAATCCCTTTTACGGGCCTGCTCGTGAGTAGTTCAGTGTGACTTTAAAACAAATAAATTTAAGTTTTTGACCATTGCAAGGAAGACAGCAAAACTAAGCTTTTCAAAAGTCATTGCGTCTATTTCTCCCTTAATTATTGTTATATCTTGGGAAATAGATTTGAGTGTTTCTGGCAGCATTGGTTTTGATGCCAAGCTCATTGATGCTGGTTAGCGCCTTGCTGAGAAGGCAGAGCAGTCAAAAGAAAAGAGGTTAATGCTAGTGTGTATCAAAATGCTCTGCCTACTTAGGAAAGGGAAGAAGCAGGCAAAGAGAAGTAAGTGGTAACATCAGGGGATGTTCTGCTGTAGAAGTGATCCTTTCAGGATCCATTACTAATGCTAATCCTTGCTGAGGAAACTGAAGCCTGATGTAGTTTATTTTTAAGACAATCACATAATAAGTATCCTGTTAAAGAGGTAGAGTGAAGTAAAGTAGTATGACAAAGCAATGCTTTGAAACTTGGTGTTGAAGCTGGACTGGATTCAAGATAGTTTTTATGTGTACATTATTTCTGTTCCTATGTCTTTTGAGCTGTGTCCATGCTGAAGGATGGTATCTCTGGGCCCTTCCAGGCTGTGCAAAGTACAAAACTGGTTGAAGTCCCTTTTCCTGCTCTGTAGGACAGGAGTGAGAGGCAAGCAGCTCAGATCGTGTCAGGAAGTAGACCTTTTCTGTATGTAGTAATAAGTGATACCTTTTGAATATGTCAATAAAGGTTGCTTTCCTTCAAGGGCAGATCATCCTGATGGCAAGGAAATAGACCTTTTCAGGCTGCATTAGGAGCCTGGGTAACATGTCTGTCCTGTGGAGAGGGCAATTCCATTTATTAGGGCAGTGGGGAGATAACCAAATCCCTGCCTGTCTGTCACAGTCAGCTGCTAATTACTGTCCCACAACACAACACAAGTATTAATCTCTTGTGGCTAAATGCTGATTTCTCAGGTCTTAGGCAGCACTGGAGAAGGTTCTTGTGCCCTTGCTAACAGAACCTCTTCATGCTGTATCTTCAGTGGGTGAATGAGTTGAGGCATTAGGGGATAGTTCCTGGTATGGTTCTGCTGTGGTGACTGCTTCTAGCCCTGCTGCTGTCACTGGTCTAACCTAAATCCAAAATCAGAGAAATGAAAGGCATTGCGAGTGGCAGGTCATATTGAAGTTCTTGTTTGTGAAAGCAAGCTCAAGATGTGATTTCAGTTAAGTAGCTGGTCCCCTCTTTATTGAGAGGATTCTTCCAAGTAGAATGAGAGGTTGTGGTGCTTTGGCATGTACTCACAGTTAAGTTATATAGTTTGGGATATGACAAGTGTAATAAATGTGATATTTTACTTTGAGAAACTTAAAGCTATATTTAAGAGAGAGAATGTGAACTTACTGCCTGTAGTTCTCTTTTGCTGACTGCCTGTGATAGTGAGTGTTGACAGATAAATTTTAGAGATCAGAATAAGGCAAGATATTTTGAAGATGCAGTATCAAATTTATGGAAAGCTCAAGTAAATATTTTTCTTGCTTGTTTTTACAGACAGCTCTGTTTCTTAAGGACGTCGTGGGTTGTCCTGCCAAAATGATGTATATATAACCTTTCTTTTTTCACGTGTCCAATCCTGTTTAGCAGGCCTCTTTATAGTTGAAATGAAAAGTACTTGGGAAAGGAACAGCTTATAAAAATAAGAGACAAGAGTTATTGCTTTCTATGGAGTATATAGTAATATTTTGTTTTCCTAGCACGTAGTCCTAAATGTGATCTAGGAATCAGGAGGAGTGTGAATGTAAGTGATAGAGTAAAAGAGAACACACAGTACATATTCTGTAGATAATTTTGATTTAAATATTTGCCTGGGATTGGTCACATCCGTTTTTCTTTATTGCTGAACTGCTTTACAAACCTTGTAGTGGTTTTCTTTCTTCCAATATTTCACCTGAATTTCAGAGCGATGGGAAAGAGTTACATACCTTTGAAGTTCTGGGCAAAGGTATATTCTTACATAGATGGGGACAAATAGTAGAGCTCTTAAGTTTCTTCGGAAGAAATGTTCTGATTGAGCTTAGTGGGTGTCACAGAGGTGGCTTGTGCTGGTGCTAGTAAATCTCACACTCTCAATACACCTGCTGAGCTGCTCAAGGTCTAGTGCAATTCTTGGGCTTTGATTCATTCTCAAAACATTTTGGAGGGAGAACCTTTGCACCTCACAGATCTTCGAAGTAGAAGGCAGCAGTTACCAAAGCTATTTCTTCCTGAATGAATCCTTACTTGTGTGTTGCTTGTGTTCACAGTGATCAAGTGTTTTTTTCTACCTGATGGCTGTTTGGTTGCTGAGTGTAGTAACTCTGGTTGGAGTCTTGTGTGCAGCAAGTTGTGATCTTTCCTACTACTTCTTGGAATGAGTTTGAGAGAAAAAGAGGTCTCTGTGGAGCCTGAAATAAAAGGGGTGTGACTGCTGGCAGTGCTTCTGGCAGTCAAATGTTGACTGTGCAGGCTAGGTGTGAAATTGCTGGGCTTAACAGTACCAGGAGATGTAGCTTTTGTTCTGTGGAGTTAGTAAATATTTTATCTGAAATGTTTCTTCTTTAAAGCACCACAATAAGTGCATAGAATGACAAGCAACACTGATCTTGAAAAGCTCTGATGTGAGTTCAAAACTCATTTGGAAGGAAGGAAATATTTAACTACCTAGCCATCAACAAAATAAATTTAAAAGTTGTGTGATAAATACATCATACTGCAATTTCCTAGCTAATTACCAAATGCAGAAAATGCATGTTGAAATACCTAAGGTATTTCATAAGGAAATACCTTAGGTAATAATAATAAGGAAATAAGGTAGTAAATATAAAAAAATAAGGAAATAAGGTAATAAAATAAGGAAATAAGGACACAGGAATAAATTCTGTCCTGAATAAAATATTTTATATTTAGCCTCAATTTCTAGCACCTAAAATTACTTTTGAGGGTTTTGAAACAACTTTTTAACTTCAAGTAGATTGGCAGCTTTTTTTATTTTTGTCAAATTTTTAAAAACGAAATGAAGATTTTTGGCAAGGTGACTTGCATTTCAAACTCTTGCAGTGATGTCTCTTGTGACTCTTTAGGGGGGAGTGCTCATATTTTTCAAGCTGTATATATGCTTATGTACTTTGAATTCAAGTCTTATTGTAAAAATTCCGATGTTCTAGCTGGAAAAAACCTCAAAAATTATTTAAATTTCAGCTCATTAAAGCTAAAGTGGTAGTAGTGCACTTTTAAGGAAATAAATCCATGGAAATTGAGTCATATGAAACCATAGTTATAGAATACTGCTTAATGCATCTTTCCATGAGGTGTTTTTTGTTTGTTTTTATTGTGACCCTACTGAGGATAGTGAAAAAAAAACATTATAAGTCTCTAGCGTGGTTGAGAAAGTCTTAATTACCTCTGTCATATATGCTTAGGTTATTAGGCAAAGGACTTCTCATTTTTCAGACAAATTTCTCATGCTGTTTGCAGCTCCCTAGAGTGATACTTCCACATCTTGTTAGGAAAATGGAGAATATTCTTTCTGTAGAGTGCGTTATCTCGTTTCTTTAGTCAGAGTAAAACTGGCATTAATCACTAAATCCATCTGTCAAGGACCAAGCTGGAAAAGTACATTTATAGTATGTTATAGTATAGTTATAGTGTGTCATAGTATGTTAGTTATTGTCTTTGGGCCAGGTCAGTACATGATCAAATGAAATGTGGTTTTTGAAAACCACTCTTACATTATTTCTGTGTTAACATTGATTTAGTAGGTAAAATCCAGATGGAAAATAAATGGTCGATCAAGACAAAATTCAATACAATAGTTAATTCAAAATCCAGAACTGTCTGATCTACCACTGAGCAGACTGTATTGGCTGTTTGTTGTATAAATGGTGTTATCTACCCCATACAAAACATGAACATGGAAAGTGTAAACCATCACTTTACTGGCTTGCTGAATGGAGAATGGACTGTGGTGTCATTAGTACTCTTGAAAATTTATTTATGCCAAATAAACCCTAATTTGGATTACTGACATTACAAAGTTGTTTAATTGCTGTAAAAATAGGATTTGACTGTTCTGCTGAGAATAGAACTCAATCTTGACTTGGCATTTACAGTGTTAAATCTTGCTCTCATTGCCTGCCTCTACCAGTCCTGTTGTCAAGACAAAATTAAGTGTTGTTAAAATTGTAGCCTCCCTAATGTGTTTGTCCAAACTCAGAAAAGAGCAAGTAATCTAAGCAACTTTTCTATTGTTTGTTGCAGCGTACTTTGAACGAAGTGCTACAATTGTACACTACTGTCATCCTCAGCATTTCTATTTCTGTACTTTCCTGTAGTGTTCCAGGGGATTTATAACTGCAACTCAAATTCCCCTTGGGCTGAAACCTGGCACAGAAGCTCTCATTATAAGTGAACTTTGTTTTGCAAAATTAAAAGCAAAGCATCCATCAAGAGGCTTTCTTAAACATAGAGGAAAGCAAAAAAAAAAGTTTATGGTTGCAGATCAATTTTATTCCCTCTGCAGGAAAAATCCAACTGACACTGGAAATCCCAAAGGTGTGGATGTGCAATCAATAATGATGGCAGATTCAATGGAATGTTCCTATTGCCTTTAGAAAACTTTAAATTAAAGTCTTAATTCCTTAATGTGCTGAAAATTCATTGCTGAAGGAAAAGCTGCAGCTGCAAACTGCTTAACAAAAGTGCAGTGATAGTTCTAAACTTGGTTAAGAGCATGGTTATCTGAGCAGCAGAGAATAAGGAAATGGTTGGGTGGTTACATGCTTCAGCTGAAGTACCTGTAGGTCCTCAGCTCCCTGGAGAAGGTTGTCATGATGTTGAACTACCTATCCAGTGGTTGGTTGTTTAATTTTTATTTTTCTTTAAACAACAGCCCCCTTTTTTTTTTCTGTAGGAGTTGAGACCTTATGTAATTGTGTAAAAAACAGAAAGGGCATTGTGAGCCACAAGCCATTTTCAGATATGGAAGATGGAACTATTTAATTTGTTTAAATGTGAAATATCAAAGATAAGTTATGAGAAACTTTGTAACAGTGACTGGATAGAGGAGAGATCCCAAATGAACAGTGTCATTAATGATGTCATTTAGGAAAGCCTGATGAAGGTCAGCTTCATTGTTACTGGATCTGACAAGCCCTTTGGCATCTGCAAACATTCAGTCCAGTCACAACATGTATCATCTCCCACACCTTTGGAGAAAGTGAAGTTGGGATGAGAAGACCTGGGGTTTTGATTTTGTGGTGTTAGGAGAGGGCAAAGTATGCTAATGTGCAGGAAACTGTGGGTTTTAGTCTTGTGGATTTGAAAGAAGTATTCTTGAAACCTGATCCATAAATGGCCAATGCTTTCGCTGGGATACTTTAGCATCCCAAAGCACTCAACAAACTGTCCTGTGTGGGGATTACTTCACTTGTTTCTTCACACACACCCACGGAGTCTTGTCATTCTTTAGGGGTGCATCTTTATGGTTATATATGATATATTTGATATGATACATTTGATACATTATAAAAAAGACATTGGACCTGTGCTGGGAAGCTTACAAGTGAATTCACAGATGTGGAGGTGTGAAGCCTGGGCTGTCATGAATTTTCTTCTGCTTAATTGCTTTATTGGAATTGTGCCTACATAGAATACCAGGTCTGAAAGTCACTGTTAGGCAGGACAGAGGGCATGTGATTTATGCTGGCAGTTGAGGATTTGCATAGAAAGAAGCAGGTCTGACCTTCTGGGCTCTTAAGGAGAGGCTTTAGGAGGAATGAGGCAGTTTCTTACAGTGGAAGAAGCAAGATTCTAGGCTGAAGTCCAGAATGTAAATGAATAAAGAATAATGTCAGAAAGGAGAAGCTGGAATAAAGTGTTTAGAAGCAAGAATGGAAATATGAAGGTCTAGATTAGGAAATAAATACCACTTTCACTTGAAAATGCACAGAGAAAGTAGTAGCTAAAGCTGCAGATTTTAGAATTATTTCCAAAGTGTAGTCTCAGAACTGAGACAGTAAAGTGCTGCTGAATCCATAACTATGAGCTTTAGATTCCTCCAGCTTCTGTTCTGAAAGGGGGAAAAGATTACTTATAAGTTTGAGTATAATGGAGAAGAATATTTACATGGTGTATTTCCTTCTGGTTCTGCTTATGGTAGGGGATTTAAAAAAATTTTTGTGTCTTTTGTGGGTTGAGTAGGAATGGTGAGAAGGAGCAGAATTGTAAGATACGTGGTTCTCTGAAGGAAATTTGAAGTTATTTGTCCCAAACTTGTTCAATTTTATTAATCGTTTTTCACAGGTTCTATTTTTTTTTAATTGATTGCCCTTCTTGGACTTTGTTTTGGAGTTTTGTATTTTGCTACTCATCAGCAGAACGAATTCCTGACTCAGTGAACAGTCGATTGACAGACTTCAGTTTAAGATTATATACCACTGTTAATGTAATGCTAAGTACAAAAGTATAGTCTGAAAGGCCTAAAAGTGGTGGTGGTGCAGGTAGGAATTTTTTGGTTGCTTCCAGATGACTCTTTAGAAAGATGAGCCATATTGGGGCATTTGCAGTGACAGTCTCATGTTGGTATTGACTTAGAAGCAAAATAAGCTGACACTGATGCCCTGGTGTTGGGATTGCTCCTGTACTGTGTGAGTATTTTGAGTTCTTATTACTGTGCTGAGATTGAGGTAGTATGGCTCTTTCTGTGACTGAGCATGCTGATATCATTTGTTAGTACAAATGTGGTGATAAATGGAGCTCTTGGTTTCAGTGTCATAAACATAACTCTGTACCTCTCTCTGTACCTTGTGGAAAATGCTGACCCTGACTGGATAGGAACTTGCATTCTGTTATGCATGCATTTAGTACAGCACTTGTAAAATATACAGCCTTTAAATATACTGAAGATCTGAGTGTATAGCTAAAGTTCTGGTCAGAATTATTCTCAAAATATTGTATCCTTTGGAAGAGCATGAGGTATACTCTGAAATGCTTGTATGCCATTTGTCACACTTGTTTAGTTCAGTACTGGCAGTACTCTCTATCCATAAATACATAGCTTTCTAGGAAACACATTATAAACCCATAAATACTAATTTGCCAGGTCACAGCAGTCCCTGGCATTTGGCTTAAACTGTGTGGTAAGGTCAGTAGTGATGGAATGTGGTCAGAACAGGGGATTGTATGTTTCTCAGTTTCTGTGAGAATTCCTATAGGATTTTTCTCTTGATCTTTATCATTTGCTGATTTCATACAAAGCTTTTCAGCTTCCTTAAGAGTTCGTTGAAACTCTTGGCAGGTTCAGAATGAGCTGCCTTGAAATCTCACATCTGTAACTTCGTTTTGGAAGGGAGGGTGTTGCCTCTGCTTGAGTTTACTTGTTCTTGTTCAGCTTGGAGATGGTGTTAAAATAGGACAGAAAAATTACCACTAAGCGTTAATGGTGCTCATAGTCAAGTAGTCATCAAGAAATTGTATTAAGTGCTTGCTTGTTGAGGGCAGGGATGGTCTTTGAAGAGCTAAGAGGTTTTTCTTAGCTATATATTCTTAGGCTCTGTGCCATAATCTAACTTTCTGTAATAATACCTATTTAAGTTTGTGCTTCTCTAGTGGTTCTAGTGAGGAATGGAACTTCATTCCCAGTTTAAGAAGTTATACAAAGCCTAAATAATTGAAAGAATATTGTACAGTAATATCTGCTGATGTTTTTGAACTCTTGATACACCTTCCTGCATCCTAGATGCTCCTGAGGGATTGTCAAAGCAAAAACAATCTGTGTACATCCTTCTGCCACCACTGCAGCTCCAGATGATTATTACAGAACCTGCAAGCCAATAACTTACATGGTTGTGTGCATCCCATTCCCCTGCTTGTCTGTCATGGATCCTTAAGAATTAAAAAAGATGTAACTGATGCCTCATTCTTGAGATGATAATTTAAAAAGAAAGGTTGAGGCCGTTGTTGGACTCAACCTTAGCATAGTTATAAACCTCAAAAGATAATTTCCTGGATTTTTTTTTTGTTTTGGTTGCTGTAGATGACTGTGCTGCCAGAATTGTAGATATGGTAAATATTGATTACCAAGCTTGCAGCAGGTCCAGTGAATTGAACTCAGCAGATATAATTAAAAAAGCAATGGACATGCTAACACAAGGAAAAAAAAAGCTATTGTGAAGAGACTTTGTAATCTTGTTAATGACACCTGTCAGTGTTTGAACCTTAAATATTACTTCTAGATGTGTATATGAGAACCTAAAATTTCATCTACTAACTGTTTTACATTTTCATTAGTGAATCTCAGTACCAACCTATGCACACTTACTACTCACTGGCCTCAGTGATTAGACAGACATGCTGAAGTCTGATAAACTGATGTTTACAAGACTGCTTTTAGAAGCTCCCTGTATCATAGGTGAATATATATTGTGATATCAGTGAGCTAAGAATTGGAGTTATTCTGTAGAAAATATTTCCAACTTTATTTTAGGAACTAGGAAATCTCAAGATTGCAAAGTTTCTTGCAAAACAATTCTTGAAAAACTTAAAATTGGTGATTACTTGACACGTCCATGCTTCAGTTTAGACTGTTTTCCTTTTTAACATTAAATTGAGAAAAAAATTGTAAATAGTTGGGGTTTTTTGCCTTTTTTTTTTTTTGGGGGGGGGAGAATTCTCAAAGCCATACAAGAAATGTATACCAAATGCAATTAAAATATGCTGTGTTATGATTGTATTTGAGTAGTGAAAAAAATCCTCAAAAATTCTGGTCATTTCTGTTAGATACTCAGCATGTTCTGTGGAAGCAGTAGTCTTGGATTGAGCATTTTTCTTCTGTAGTATTCCAGTAGCAAGTGTTGAAAGTTTTGAATTGGAGGGAAATAGGTGATTGCAAACAGCGTCTCAGCTATGGACTTCATGTTGTCTGTAATGGGCTCTGGTTTTCTCACAGCTGGATTTGTTAATACCAGCTTAGGTACAAGGCTGACCTTCAACTAAGAGAAATCTTTGTTTTGGAGTAAGTGTTGGCAGTGATATCCACCACACTGGAGTGTTGTATTGCTAGTGAACACCAAGCAGTAAGTAGTTCATACATGAGGAAGAAAAAACCATGATGCCACCACTCACTTTTAGTAGCATTTTGCATCCTCTTTGTATTTATGTAGATGACAACAACTGTGTAACCCAAAGGAGCACCACTTATCATAGGCTGTCATTGGGAGAAGCTACTGAGCAGGTTTGTCTGGTAGGAAATTGAGAATCCTGACTAGTTTGAAGAAGGGAAGATTATGCTTTCCTTGCTGGCTTTTCCATAGTCCCTGGAAGTTGGATTGTCTCCTTGAGCAGCATATAGCTAGTATGTGCAGATGGCTCTTACTTGTTTTAAGAAATTAAAAAATTTTGTTGTCATAAACGACAGAGTACAGGCACAGGATTCACATTCAAGACTCCTTCTAGTTTAGGAGTTCCATAGTTGTAGTTCAGAATGTTTCCAAGGCACATGTTGGTGCCTCATGTCTTACATGTCTGCATGTTTTATATGAAAAGTAAATCTTCTGATCTGGTATACTGCTGTAGCCTCATCTTCCCTTTTTCTTTTCTCTCTGTGGCAGTGATGGGTAGGAAAGAAGTGAAAATCCATGTATTGTTGGTTGATGTAGAACCTTATTCAAAAACATTATATTAAATTTGTTGTTCTTATCCAGAATTGTTTACATGTTCTTAACATCTGGACCACATTATTTCGTAGAAGTGAGGAGATGGTTAGATCTTGATGTTGATTACTGACTCTTGGGTTTATTTATTTATTTTTTAATTGGACTAAGGCAACTTACTACTTTCCTATCTGTACCAGTGGTAAACACTTTTTTCCCTTTCTGTGACAGCTACTACAAGGCATGATTTAATGTTTGAACTGTTCACTGACCAAAGCTGGGCAATGTTGATACTGGGTGTTTTTAAGTGAGATGAAATAGGTAAATAGCCTAGGTAAAACTTGCACAGTCATGGATGGCAGAAATCCAGGTTGTGACCCTGGCACCATCACAGTAGACCTGTACACTTCACCTAGGTGGTCTCTTTTTTCCTTGCTGTAAAACATCTGAAAAGCATGGTGCTACTTTTTGTTTTCATGTCCATTTTGTTGAAAAAAAAAGGGAAATGGATGAAAATGTGAGCTACTTGTGCAAATGAAGGAATTTGAAAAGTGTGTTACTCTTCATAATGTGCGAATTGAGGAAAGAAAGTAGCCAATGCTGCTGAGGGTAACCTTGCAGTCATAGGGTTTGGGAAGAATGAAACTAAATACTGCAGCTTTAGGGCTATGAGCCCCTTTTCTTCCTGAGTTCAAATAATAACATTTTGCAAGCTGTTGATGTACCAGCTGTATTTCTGTAACATTCCAGCTGTGTATGTTAGTACACATTTTAGATAGTTCAGGCTACAAACCCAGTCGTGTTTTCAAAGTGCACAAAAGCTTCATTTACTAATGACTGCTAAGTTTGTCATTTCATTCTTCACTGTACTAACATTGCAAAGAAAATTAGGTTTTTTTTAAAGGAGTCCTCTAGCTATGCCTAGTGTTTACTCTTCTGTTACTTAAAAAAAAGGTAAGTTGGGTGGAAGAAGATGATGGGGTTTTTTTTCCTGTGATAGTTTGAAACTGAAAAAGGAACTACACTTTTATAGTTCTACATGTCATGAAAATATTGTGTGTATAAAGTGAGTTCAGCTGCAAATCTTTTAACTCTGCTCATGTTCTGCCAGCAGTAACATTGCAGGCTCTTTACAGGATCAAGAAAGCTGGAACATGGAAATGCAAAACCTGGGAGGGTTGTCCAGTAGTTTTTCAGGAATGGTTAGTTTGGCATATTACACTTGGAGGCACAAATGGGTGTATTGGGCTTGTAGGGGAAAACTCCACAGTCAATGGACCTACATAGGTTAGAAAATTATAAACAAGTTTGCTTTGTTTTCCTTTGAAAAAAGTGACATTTCAGAATCTAGTCTTGATAAGACAGAGATAAAATTTTTTTCCTGAAAATTCCAGCTGATGGTGGATCTGCTACTACCCTTGATAAATGGAAATTTGAATTTATTACTGCATTATGTGTTTTGGAAATAGTAATTTTGAAATTGTGCTTCACTGTTCATTTTCTAGTTTTCAGTCAATTAAGACCCTTGTAAATTTGTGTGCTGTCCTGAAAAGTCTTTTTTCTTTCTTCTTTCCCCTTTCTGTAGTTTGGCTGCAAACAAATCTCCCAGCTATTTCTTTCTCAGCAGCTAAAGTGAGCTCCTTGTGTCCTTACTGTCTGGCATATTCTCTAGTCCTGTAACCATTCTGTGGTTCCTGTCTGAACTTTCTGCAATTTACCTCCTCTTGCTATTCTGTTCTGCAGGGCCCTAGCTTAGAAACACAGATGGTGGATGATGAAACTGAGACTACAAGTGAAGAATTGCCTCCTCATCTGCGGGAAGAGCCTCCCAAAGGTACAGTGCTGGCAGTCAATATAAACTCTTTGCAATCAATTGAAGAAAATGTTCTGGCCAAGAAGTCTGATTTATCTGTCTGACTTGAACCTGTATCTGCCTGTTTTCTGAGAGTAACAAAGCTTTGTCAGAGCTGACAGTTTAGCCAACCTCCCAGCCAGAGGTCTAGCCAGCCCCTAAGCCTTCTTTTGCATTCAAAGGAAGGCTTTACCCACTGAGGTGCAGACACAGTTCTGCATTCTCTTTAACAATATGGCTTCTGATTAAAATTGTCCTGCCTGATCATCCTGTCTTCAGGCTTAGGAATAAAATGCTTCCTCTACTGTCTTGTTTGTGATGTTTTGAGTCTTCATTAGGGGAGACTTCTTAAGCAGTCCTGTTTTTTCTCTTTACGTCTCTCTGCAGCATCCTGCTATTGAAATTGTCCCCAGCAGAGACTTGTCAAAGTTAGGTATTCTAGTGATTTTGTTTCTTTTCACTGTCTCTCTTGGAAGCCAGTTTAGCCATCTGAGGAGGAGGCAATGAGATGCTGTCCATCAGCAGGAGGCTCAAAGATGCTGATTTTAATTAAAAACCTTGTTTGCAATGACATGCCCTGGATTTATACAGGGAACAGATTTTTCCCACTGTGCAAAAGTCACAGACACTGTATATATGCAGCAAAATAGGTGTTGCTTTCTTTTGAATAGAAGCTGCTAACATTGCCACAAGTGATGACACATCCTCAGCTTTGTCTTCAGTTCAGTGGCTTCTAAAACACAATCACTCATAATCACTGTGGATGGCTTAAACAACCCAGAGAGTGCTGAGATTCTTATTAGCAACTTACTGTTAAAATACCATGACATGTCTCTGGGAAACATAAATGTGTTTTATATATTTCCTTTAAGAGAAGAAGATGCTGATACAGCATTTATACTGACAGCCATTCTTAAAAGGAATATGAACCAAGCAGATGGTTTTAGGAAGTTGCTGCTCCCATGCCTTCTTATTGAGCATTCTGTTAAAGTTTTCTTATTAAGCTGTAATTTCTTGTTCTGCAATTTCACATACTTTGTGTTCATTATTACAGTATATAGAGGTAAGTGAAAGGTAGGTTTCTTTTGCAACTCTTGAAGGAAATAAATGTGGAGGATATTGTGATTGTTCTATATATACATGGAAGATATAATATTAATAGTCCCTTCCCCTCCTTTCTTTGTAATGCCAGGTCAGCATGTAATGACAGTTCATTGTTGAAGTAAGAATTCTAGTCACTAGCTTAAGCTGATAATTACATGAGCCTGGAGACTATATCCTGGCATGTAAAACCCATCTTGTCTCATCAGCTTATCAGGAATAGGCTTAGATTTTGGACTATGGCTTTGACTTGTATAATCAAAAGAGGTTTTCTCAATGTGGCTCAGTATTTTTGCAAACTAAAATGAAAATAAGGTCTTCTGCCTGCAAGCCTGTTGATTTGAATGACAATGAAAAATGTCAGGGTTAATATTCTACTTCTTATTGGATGGTCTGGGAGAAATATGTGGTCTGGATATAGCCACTTTGCTGGTGTGAGGAAAAAGAACTGTAGCAGTGAGCTGATTTGGTTAAGCAGTGATACAGTAGATAAAGTCTGAGCTCAGTATGTACCTTTTGAATTTACAATAACCTCAAGAGTAGCAAAACAGGAGGAATGTTGAGAGCACAACTGAAACTAGAGTCTGCTTGGCAGAAGAAGTGGAAGAATTTGTCCTGAAGGAGAGCAATCAGGATTATGCTGAATTTATAGCTGACTTTGGATATTGGTGGAGTTCAGTAATGGAAGTGTTGCTTAGAAGCTGCTGTCTACCAACACAGACCTACCAGAATTACTGTAAAGGACAGGTAGTTGCAGGAATCATTGCAAATACTTCAGGAAAGAAAAAGAGCTCTGAAGTTCTTTGACTTAAGATAGTACTCTGAATGGTATTTATCTTTGCTGCTCTTCAGATTTCTTGTTTCTTCTCGCAGCACTTCCCTAGTTAAATCAGATGCTTTGCAGTACATAAAACAATGTTGTTGTGACTACTGCAATCTTGTTTCCTGGGATCTTTGAATTGGAGACCATGTCTGCTTCCCTTCTGGTAATGAGTGCATAAGGGATGGAAGGCTCTCCAGAGTCTCTCTGTCAAGCAGAATCCATTATTTCCCCAGATTGCATCATAGTAACTTCATTTCCTTGCACAGCATATCTGCTGCCCTTCTGAAAGGAGGGGAATTGGAAGCACTGTTCTATGTACATGTTACAGTAAAATAAAAGTTTGCCCTTCATGTATTGTCATATTTCTAAACAGTGCTGCACAATGGTCTTATATAAATAATAGGACGATTTTACATGTCCATCATGTGCATAACTAAATGGAGTAGGTGTATGTGTGGGTAACAACTGGTATGGAATAGCAAACGTAGGTCCCAAGTGCAGTGTGGCAGCCTGGCAGCGTTTGAGGCAAGAGAAACACCAAATGAGACATAGCCAAGACAGAGGCTGGTGTCTGTGTGTAACCTGAATCTGATTGTTTTATCTGCTGTTAAATTTAACTTTTTTTGTATTTAACTAAGTCAGCGGAGTAAATGAGTTAAAAGTACAGCTCCTGCCGGATCCCATACGTGGTATGAGATACCACAAGGGGCTTATTGTTACATGAGTGATGTAGGGGACAGACAAAGATGACATAGACTCCATGATTCAGAAGGCATAAAAGGCGTTTATTAATAGAAAATCACACTTCTTATAGAGAGGATAGCGAACCTAAGACCTGATTGGTCTTTGGGGAACTTCTCTCGCATATTGGTCAAGCAGGGAACAACTCCTTCTTGTAAACATCCCTCACAACACCAGGTGCAGGGGATAAGAGAATGATTGTTTTAATTCTTTCTGTGAACTTTCTGAGGCCGAGCCTGGGAGAAGCTGTGTCTCTCTGTCACCAGATGTGAGAATACCACAGCTGTTTGCTGCCCAGGGGTGCCCGCCCTGGGGAGCGCAGCGCGGCCGCGCGGGGGCGCTGCAGGCCCGGCCATGCCGCGGCCGGCCCGAGCCGCATTCCAGGCAGCGCCCGCGCGCATCCCGCCAGCCGACAGGAGAAAGTGCTTAAAGCTATTAACTCCTCTCCCCTAAGCCGCTTTGTGGTATTGCAAGGGAAGCTTCCACACTCTGCCGCAAGAAGGCTGTTTGTGCCTTAACGATACTTTACCTCTTGACATCGTGATCCATCTGCCAAATTCACGGGGTTTTTTTTATCCTCCCTTCATCTTTACTATCTCTACGATCCTTGTAACATACCTTTTTTTATCCCCTCATTTGAAAGGCAGGCACAGGGGAGCAGTAGTAATTAGCATCTGGAGTGCTGGTGTGCTTAGCACTTGACAGAGCAGGCTGTGTAGGGCAGGTTTACCATCACCAGCCAGTGAAGGGCAGTGGGCTCTGCAGAGGAGTGCACTGCTCTAAATGGTATGAGCTGCTTCCTTCTTTGCAGCAAATTCAGCGTGGCTGATCTGTGCTGCCACACGTCTGAGCTACTGTCATGTAGATTCTGTGTGATCTTGAATGTTGAATGGGAGTGTGATCCGCAGTGAGAGAACTAGATTTAGTTACTCAAGTACAGCAATACCTTGCTGTATCTGTTGCTTCTTTGTTCTCCATTCAGAGTTCTGTTGCTGATCATTTAATACAGTGCAGTGTTAATTGACATGATCCCTTCACTTTTCTGTCCTATTCCATTGAATTAATCAAGAAAAGTGATAGCAATGAAATCTAGTAGTGATTAAATCTTCTGTAATGTTCTCCATTAGAAAATGTCAATACCTTCCTTGCTGCATATACCTCCCATTTATTACACTAATTTTTGTGGGAAAAGTAGCTTTACTCTGTCAAACTGCTAAAAACTATGCATTTCAGGAGTGTCTACTTTGTTGGTACTGGGGCGTGGCTGTAGTATGCATATACTAAAGCTCATTTCAAGGTGGTGTGCTCTGGTTGCAAAGCTATGCCACAGGTTAACAGTGATGGCCCCTTTGGGAGTTTACAAACCAGTGCTTTCTTCTGTGGCCTTTAAGTACTAAGCATGAAGATTTTATCAGCCAGCCTACTGTGATCAGTTTGGCAATAAGCCTGAGTCTTGTGTCTGAACCGTCTGCTACTTCTTCTGTAGTTTTCAGAGCTAGCAGAGATGTTCCTTCTTTGTTGCAGACAGATTGGGCCTTGTGGAGTAAAGCTTTATTAAAAGCAATGGGTCTTAGCAGCTCTGCAGTATGTAACAGATCTTGGGAAATTTCCTTTCCAAATAACTGTGGTGTTCTTAATTCAAATTGTTTTACACTTGCTGTGGGTAAAGAATACACAGAGATAGTTACTGTAAATCAGATGACTTGCAGGAGTTTAGAACACAGTATCTTGTGTGAACCTTATAATCTGCCTCCATGGAGGCATGTAGCCTTTGCTGTTTTATATCTTCTGCAGGATAAACCTGTATTGCATGCTTCTGTAGGAAGCTTTAGGACTGCTTATCCACAGTTTGAGAATCTCCAATCCAAAGGATCTGGGAGTTTTGTGGGTTGCTCAGTCAGGATTGATACCAGCACTTTACCTAGATCTGTATGGATCTAACTAAAATAAAGTACAGTTGTGTTTTGGTTGAGGTACTATCATCCATTTGAAATGTCTGAAATTAATTAGACTGTTGACTGCATATTGGTGTATTCTCTTATAAGAACATGACAATTTATTGAAACCAGCAGATGCCAGAGGAACATGCCTTTTCAGGCATCTCATCTGTGATCAGACCTTCAGTTGAAGTCCACAATACAGGTGTTTAGTGTTAAAAAGGTATAAGCCTATAAACAGATCTAGTTTTGATGAATGGGTGGCACTTTTTCAATTATTGTTGGACCACGTCTGCTGCAACAATTGCCGTACCAAGATTTAAATGATGCAAATTTTGTCTGCACTGTTTTGCATCTTCTTATTGCAAGTAATGTTTAGTACGTCTGTCTCCAAACTGCCTATATCCAAATAGCCTTAAAGAAATGACCTTGGAAAACGATGCAGTTAATAGCAGTTCAATTTCCTTTCAGTGTCAAGCTTTGTGCTAAATTCTGTTGCCTTTTCTGGTGTAAAGTAACTTAACAAAGTTGCCTGTTGCACTTCGTGTTGTATACTACCTACTTAGGTAAGTATGTGTGTATGTAGTCTTCCAGACCAGTACCTTGAAGTTCTGTGAAGCTGGCAGATGCAAAGCTGTGGTATCTGCTAAGCCCTCCTCTACTTTCCTCAGCCAAACCACTCTCTTCAGTGTGCTACCTCATAAGGTCCAACAGTCAAGTCCTTCTGCAGAGGACCTCTTTAAATGATCTGCTTTTTTTGTCTAATTGCCAGTCAGCCTGGATTGACCTCTGCAGTTCTGTGGTCACGTAACAAAAGCAAAAGACTGGGAAAAGGGACAGCTCTAATCTATCCCAGCAGTGTGGCCTGGCAGCCAGGAGGGCAAACCATGCCCTGGGGTGCATCAGGGAGGGACAGCATCACCAACCGGGCAAGGGAGGGGATTGTCCCACTCTGCTCTGGCACAACCCAAGTCCTGTGTGCAGTTTTGGGCACCACAGTGTAAGAAAGACTTTAAACTTTAGAGAGCATCCAAAGGAGGGCCATGAGGATGATGAAGGGGAAGCCATATGAGGAGGTCACTTGGTTCCTTCAGCCTGGAGAAGAGAAGATTGAGGGGAGATGTCATCTCAGGCTGCAACTTTTCTTGTGAGGGGGAGAGGAGGGGCAGACACTGAGTCAGGGGAAGTTTGCGTTGGATATTTGGAAAAGGTTTTTCACCTAGAGGGTACTTGGGCACTGGAACAGGCTCCCCAAAGAAACTGGTCCCAGCAGCAAGCCTGACAGAGTTCAGGAAGTGTCTGAACAATGCTCTCAGGCACATGGTGTGATTCTTGGGGTTGTCCTGTGCAGGGCCAAGAGTTGGACTTGATGATCCTTTGGGTCCCTTCCAACCCAGGATATTCCATGACTCCTAGCTCTACTGTTGACTTACTCTGTGGCTCTAGTCAAGTAGTTTGACCTTCCTTAAACTGTAGTATTATTTGTGTATGAAACAGAAATTACTGTTCTTACTTATAAATGAGGAGGGTGAAAAAGCAAACTGTAAGTTTTTGGGGCTTTTATAGGTGAAAATTGAAACAGAAATTGTGATCATGTTGTATAAATAATACAAAACTTTGTCTGATACATAACTTGTCCATTTTTTTCTTTTTTTTGTCTTTTTGAGTCCTCAAAAAGGTGATTGGACTTGTCAGATAACCTTAAATAGAAAGGCAGGTTTCTTAAAAAGCAAAAAAAGAAATTAGCAGTGAGGCTGTCTGTTCTTTGGAACTGGGACTTTATGTACCTGGCGTGTCCTCTCATCTGTAAAAGCATTTCCTGAGCTACTTTTGTAAATGCCTTGAGGCTGAAGAGCAACATTTCAGTATCATCTGTCTCTAAGGCACAGATTCCTTGCAGCCGTGCTCTTCTGTTGGCCAAAACAGTTCTTGTTTCTGCAAAATAAATGACCTGTAGTGTCAGCTCAGTCTTGTGCACAAAGTTAGGCTTAGTATTTCTGTTAGATTATAAAACACTTTCATATCCACCAAAAGTTCTAATGTGCTACTATTAAATTTATCATCATCATTTTAGTAAAGCTGGAGCTCTTCTTTAAATTCTCCATTGGCTATATTGGCTTACTCATGCTTTATTTAATTTAGTTCTCTGGGGGAAATTGACAATCTGAAATCTGATTAATAAAGTGTCTGTGTGTACCCCTTTCTCCCTCTCTCAGCCCCTCACCCTTCTGTATTCCTGTTGCTGTATGCTTGTTGCTGACAACAGGCATCTTCCATTCAGCAGCTATGTTACATTGTCTTCTAGAAACAGCATGAAAGCTATTTAAATTGTTTTTATTCCACTTCTCCCTATGTCCTATTCTTTCCTCTCCACTATTTTCATATGATTTAATGAGAGGTTACTTTGACAGCTCAGCATCCCTTTTTTCTAGCCTACTCCATGCCCTGCAAATCATTCTGTCACTAAGTGTTGTATGTGTGCACAGCATATGCTGTTAAGGGCAGCATAAATAGCCTCCAAGTGCCTGGTGGATTGCAGAAGGAAGGTTCTCATAACTAGAGTGTGGGAAACCTCTTATCAGTGGATCTTGTTAATACAATAATGTTGTGAAGTGTGTGAGTAACCATCTGGTTTTCCCTGAGGGTCTTTGCCCATAGGATGGGGCAACAGTAGTTTTACCATTTGCCTGGGGACAGTAACTGGAAAAAAAGGGTGAGATCCAAATGTAAAGATATTTCAGCATGAAAGGTCAGTGGGAAGCCTCTGTCAGAAGATACATCTTGGTCAATTACTAGTGGGTGTGTTTTATTCTAGCAATAGAGGTCTGTACTGTGTATGTTATTACCTGGCTGAAGTGACAGACATTTGTCACTGTTTTTGTACTAGTTAGAGATAGATGAACTTGTGTAAAAGAATGTATGTTCTTTTACTATGTATTTTTTATTTTGGGGGGCAAATACATCAACATAAAGACGCAGACAATTGTTCTTAAGTAAATGTTGTGGTTTAACCCCAGCCAGCAACCAAGGCCCACACAGCTGCTCACTCACTCACCCATCAGTGGGCTTGTAGAGAGAGTTAAAAGGATAAAAGTTAGAAAACTCATGTGTTGAGATAAAGACAGTTCAATAGGGAAAACAAAAGCTGTGCATACTAGCAAAGCACTAAAGCACACTAGCAAAGCAAAAAAGGAATTAATTTACTGCTTCCCGTGGGCAGACAGATGCTCACCCATCCTCAGGAGAGCAGGGCCTTGGGAAGACAAACATCATCACTCCAAACATCTCCCACTTACTTTTTCTTCCTCCCACTTTGTATGCTGAGCATGATGCCATATGGTCTGGAATATCCCTTTGGTCAGCTGGGGTCACCTGTCCTGGCTGTGTCTCCTTTCAATCTCCCATGCACACCCAGTCCCCTCATCACCCTGGCAGAATGAAAAGCAGAAAAGACATCAGTTTTTCTGTGTAAGCCCTGCTCAGCAATAATAAAAACATCTCTATATTATCATCACTGTGTTCAGCACAAATCCAGAACAGAGCCCCATACCAGCTGCTGTGAAGAAAATTAACTCTACCCCAGCCAAAAGCAGCACAATCAATCTTTAAAGCTTGTAGTTATCAGTCCTGTTTGAAAGCTGAGAAAGGAAGCAGTTCCTGCTTGTTCCCTAATGGACCTAAAAAAGAGTCAAGAAAGTCTCATTTTACATATAGCTACAGCCTGAAGTACTAAATAAGAATGAGCAATGCAGTAAATCCAGGTCAGGAGTGAAATTGAATCAATATATCAGTGTGTTAACAATGATGGTATCTTGAACTGCTAAACTATCAGAGTATTATAGCAGGCAATTAAATCATAAGGTCGGTACATGAGGCTGTTAATTCTGCCTCAGAACCGAGTGAAATGCCCAGTTAACATTTCATAAACATCTGTAGACTCAGCCTGGCTGCCTGCCTTGATTTCAGCTGTTTGTGAACAATTTGAGCCACTACTTTGATTACCAGTATGATTGCACAATTGCATCAATCTGGCCTCTTCTGGACTGATCATTTTGGATCACAAAAACCAATCTGATTCTGAGGAATAGTTTTTTTTCAAGGCTGTTTATGAACTTATGAATGAGCTGTAAAGTGAGGGGTTTTGTGTCAGTTTGCTCGCCCTCTAGGATAATATTCTAGGAGAAAAAAATCTAATTTGAAACTGGGTGGAATTCTAGAGCAATTTTCACAGAGAATGGTCTTGCACTAGTATGGCCATGTGTAATTCTATCTCTTCTTTATTTTCTGAACACATTGAAGACCAATGCATATTCTTTATTAATATTTAGGATTATTAAACTATTGTGATACATTTCTTTGGCATATTATGGGGAATCTGGCCTCTTTCCATCTATCTAATACTTGTGTGGTGAGAACGCCTTAGATAAATTCTGTTTTAAGTTTGTCTCCTTTGTTATGCCCTACCTCTAGCAGTAGCATATACTACTGGTTTCAGGTTTTGCCCAAAGTATGTAATCTGTAGGATATACCTGCTCTAAAATATTTAGGTGGCTTTATATTTTTGGATTTTGTGTTATGAAAAATGAATGTATTTTTCTAGATAGCATCCAAAAGGAAGTAAGTATTCTTTATATAAAATATATCTATTTTGCAAATAATGCTAAAAATTTGGCCATGATATTTCTGTGGATTGTGAGAGGGTCTTAGCATATGGGATTGTTAAATGAGTGTAATGGAATATTGTTACAGTTGAAAGAGCAGATTTATAGTATTGAATGAAACTTACTTTATTTCTTAGCAAATGAGACCTCATTTTTGGAGTTAGGCATTCACCTAATGAATACCTGTTCATCCATTTAAGATTCTAAGGAACTGGTAATGCTGTTGACCTCTACTGTTTTTGCCTTTCCAAAACTAAAATTTTACTGTAAAGGTATAATCAAAATAATAAGGTTATGTCCTGTGCAGAAGTTCAAAGCCAAAACTGTTGTTTCTGTCCTTCCTCTTTCCCCATCCTCCCAAATTCTCTGGAGATTTTTGTGTGGTAGTGATGTGTTCTGGTTTTTCTTGTTTGTTTGTTTGTTTGTTTAATTAGTTTGTTTTTCCCTAAAAAGGGGAAAGGTTTCCCCTGTATTTCTTGGTTACAGAAGTGGGATAATTCTAATTAGTGAAGTGAACTCATCCTCTTTGACTGAGCCAGCTGTTCCTATGTATCTAGTACTAGAAAGTGTGATTTTGTAAAAGACCCAGTGCCTCTCACTCACCCTCCCAAAAGCCAAAGAACAAGCCTCCAAGATTTAATTGTTATTACATATGTTAAAGTTAGGGCTCACTTTGGGAAATGCAAATTGAGACTCCCAAGTTTGGTTTAGTGTGTTTAGAGCTTGAGAATGTTACTGTTGTTGCAGTATTTTGTTCCTAGCATCTTGGTTTTTTGCTCTAAATATTAAACTTAATTGATCAGGAAAGTGGCTAAATTCTTCCAGTCTGTGGATCTTGTACTTTGCATTGAAAAAGGAAAAAAACCCACATTTACTAAGTTTGAATTTTGTCTAATAATCTACTTTACATTATATAGAGAAATGTTTTCTGTAATATCTGGAGATGTTTAAAAGATTGTGATTAGCTGAAACCCAGCTCTAATTAAAATACAGTTTGGTCACTGGTTTGAGCTTAACATATACTCACAGAGCTCCTGAAAGAGATATTCCTGCATTCAGCTCTGGCTGCAGGTTACCAGTTTCACCCCACTGCATGGCTGTGACATAATGGAGACATAATGCCTCTATCTCGAGTGGGTGTAACTGGAGTGGGTGAACCTTCACATCATCCCCACGATCCAGAGACTGAAGGATGGCTTATCCAGGTGAGCAGTACCTGTTGTATGCGTGTGAGCTCCTGTGGAGCACAGGGACGGGCTTGGGGTCCTGTGTGTGCTGCAGAGCTCGCCTGGCTTCCCCGTTGTTCTAGCGAGGAGGAGATGCAGCCGCAGGCATCACTGAAAGCATCTTTTGTGATGGCATACAAGAGGTCAGCTCCTGACGTTCATTTTTCTAGCAACTTCAGTGTATAGCACAGTGATTAAGACAGTGAGGAAAGCAGAGGGATCTTGGCTTTCGAACTTACTCCTCCTGGGTCTCATCCAAGTATCGTTAATATGACATGAGACGTTTTGTTGGTATTTGATTAACGGGGAGGCTTGCTCTTGTTTTGTGTGACACATTGGAAGTTAACCACCCGGCATGCCGACACGTGCGATTAAAAACAAACACTTAAAACTAAATTGAGGAGCCGGCTGCCAAGCGTGCCGCAGGGAGGGGCTGGAGCAGCCTGCCCTGCACCACTCCGCTGGGACAGGCCTCACCCGCCGCT
>VXAX01004285.1:0-153923 GCA_013399835.1 Leptocoma aspasia | reverse complement strand
TGCGTCGGCACCTTCCCACCTCACTGCTGTATTGCCCAGATTTGTTTGGAAACATTTCACTCAGCTGTCTCGCGGAGTTAAAACACTCCTGACAAAATGTGGGAACGGCAAATGGCAACTGAGAGCCGCGCTGTTCGAGCAGGCCGCCCTCGGTGGTGGCCGCTGCTGTCGGGGGTGATGGGTGCCTGCGGGCAGCGCGGCGTTGCTCGGTGCGGAGCGGGAATGCTCCGCGGCCGCGGGGCCCGGCATTCCCGGCCTGCCGGGGTCCGGCAGGGGCTGCCGGGGTCCGGGCTCCCGCAGCCGCCGCGCTGCCGCTTTTATCCCATCGCACGATTGCACTTGCGGCTTTCCTCAGCTTAACTTCTGGGACAGCAAGGATGGGTCCGGGCTTATTTTCTAATTAACTAATTAATTTCACAAATAAGACTTGGAGAGTTAACAAAGCTTATTTTCCCTTCTCATTGCCTTCTTTATTATAAGATTTTTAACTTCCCCTCCTTGTTAGAGTCCTTGCTGTGGAAACAATTCCTCGTTTCTCAGTCAGCAGCGGGGTGTTTTTGAAGGTAGTGTTACCCAGACAGGGAGCTGGGTTTGTGGGTACTAAGCATCCAAAGGAGTGAAAGCCATGGCATGCACAGTAGCTCTCGAAGTCTTGGTAACCTTTAGCTTTATTTTCAGACCTGAAATGCGCTTTCACAGTGTTAACAAGGAACCTGCTGCTGATTCATTGGGCACTTTCAATTCTGCTTAAAGCAGAACGTGTCCTCTGACCTGTGCACAGATGTGCAATGCGTGTGAAAACTCACAAACCCTCTTGAGTGGGACTGCTGACCTAGGATGAGGTGGTGTTGGGTGGCCTGGGAGTGCCCCTGTTAGCGCCTCCTGGGAGGGACCGTGCTGGGAGAGGTGCGGGAAGGAGGGCACTCCTACACCTGGCAGGGTGTGGGTGCTTCAGCACATGGCTCCTGTGGCTGTGCCAGGGCTGTTCTTGTCAGCTCTGTAGCTGGATGCTTTTCTTCTAGGTTGTGTGTAGAATTGTTCCTCAAGTAGAGTAGTTCCTTAATTGATTATTGACTCTGTTAGAAAGTATTTTGGTGAAGGGCTAAGCAGACCTTGTATAAAGCTATCTTGTTCTTCTGCAATATCAGTATCTCCTTTCTTTTCATTTGAGGCAAATACCAGGGGAAAAAATACCTTTAAATATACCTGCTAATTCCCAAGTTGAGATTTTAAGCCTTTTGTGTGTAATGATTTTTTTTTCCCCGAGAGGAACAAATTTTATGCTTGCAGATCAAGGACTGACTAGATTAGAGGGAAAACAGCAGCAGCAAGTGAACTGCGGGAAGGGGACACACACACACACACGCACACACACACACACATTTTCCTGCTGCTGTCATGAATTACAGCCAAGACCAGAAATCTGTAAAGACACTTAAAGTGTGGAGCAAATAAGAGTGTTTCAAAATAGTTGGAGGCTCCATGACATACCAGCAGTTCTCTTAAATGTCCTGTGAATTTATAGTAGCTTCTGGCTAAAAACTATTTTCAGAGTACTAAAGCAGAGTGTTTTTTCACCTGACTTCTTCCTGCAGCACAAAAAATTGGGAACTTCAGATGGAGATAAGGAGGGTTTTGCAAGGACAGCTTGGAAAAAGATATTCTGACAGCCTCTCAGAAGGACCTAGTTGGAGTCCATTAGTAGTCATAGGTTTGATTTGAGATCATGAGAAAGCTTTTAGTTCAGAGAAGCCAACCATCCCCTGCCCTCAGTTTGTCCTGAACAAGCTCTTGTTCTCAGATGATCACTTGAGCTACATTGCTTCTCTCTGCCACACTGGAAAATGGAACTGTGAGTAATAAGTTGACAGCAAAGCAAATCTTCAACCTTCCTTGGAGTATCTAGGATATTTTTGGGCCACTACAACTGATAAATAGGGAAAAGGTAGTCTTTGAATTGCACAGCAACTTTTAACTGCAGATTTAGCTCTTGTTGCTAAAACTTGTCAGAATTTTCCTTTCAGATGTACAGCCCTTCAGATTTTGAAATCCATCTCTTGTTGGACAACTAGGAGTTTCACAGCCTTTAAAGGGTGGGTTTGAGGGGTGTAAGCCTCACCCCATGAATTTTTCCATTTCTGAGTGCTGAGTTTGTAATGGACACTATTTGAGCTTAAAGCTGTCTTCATTGTTACAGGCAGGGCAAGATATCCTACTTTGCTGGAGAAAACAATGTGATGTTAAAAACTAAAGCAGTAAATATGTGCATAGCTGAGTGACTTTAGGAAAAGGAGGGAGGAAGTACAGGAAGGGAAGAAGGAGGTAAGTAAACTGACTCTGGTGAAGGTCTTGACAAGAACATAATAATCTTAAATGAGATTTGTCCCCAGCAGACACTGAAGACATCCTGACCTTTTTTAACTCTGATTTATTCATCATGGGAATGGATTTTGTACCTCATCTAGTCTGTGACTGATGGGCAGGAGTAATTTCTCTCTCAATACAGAAGAGTACACTGTGGTAGACTCCATTTGCCACACTGACAGGAGCAGAATGCCATCAGCCACACAGTTGGCTTAAGAAATATTTTCCTTTTCAGTTTTTCACTCTTAATATATGCCTAATATATGTGTAATGGTAGGATGGGGGGAAGGCTACTGAATTATATGAAACCTAAGTCATGAATTTCCTCTGCTATCTGATATCTCAGACTACAAGGAAAAGGAGTATCTATGGCTTTACTTGAAAGAATTCAAAGAAGAAAAAAAAGCAGTGAAGAAAATTTCACATACACCCCCAATCCAACTCATGCTCTTTCTCTTGTAATACAATTTTATGAATCTTTGCTTGCAAATATGCTCCTTCTATCTGTAGATTCTTTAATCACTGTGATCTCCATATTCTGAATTAGCTTTGTATGACTGTCTTGTCATGTGGATGTCATTGAAAGTGGTAGTGGTCACCCTTTAGAAGGGACAGTTATATATTTTGTGCCAAAATACTGCAGGCATGTCGGTTTTCATTACTTTTTCTTGTGGATAACATTGGGGCAAGAGTGGGAAATACAAGAAATGAGATGGCAAGATAATAACCTGTCAATCAATACCTGCTAAGTGTCTTAGCCCAGCCAGCATGTCATTCAGACAGAGAGAATACTGTGGGGCAGAAACCTGCAGGACTTGAGGGGCTTTAAAAAGGTTTGCACAGCTGGGCAGCAAGTCATTGTTTCACTAATATGTTTGGAGTTCTGATGCTGGCTCATTTGGGACTTGCTTGGGATCTCAGCTTCTTCATTCTGAAGTCTTTAAATCTTCGGAATGAAGTGTGAGGCAGGTGTTACTGTTGCACAAAACCTGTAGGATCTGAGGATTTTAGCCTGCTTTTTCTGGAAGGTTCTTGAAGTAGAGGCATGTTTATAGTGATCTAAGAAACTGAAATGAATAATAGGTTGATATTTTTTTCCCTTTAATCTTCTTCCAAGGTTACTCTGGTCTGGTTGGTTGCAGAGGACACTTCAATGAACTAATTTAAGTCACAGTAGGGGCAAACAGGTCAGGTAGTCAGCTTGAAACAAATCTTTGTGTTACCTTCCTCATTTCTAGGGATTTTTCTCTAATGACACATACATTAAATGTAACTAGTAGTCTCTGAAAAAGACTGATCTTACTCTATTTATCTCACCAAATCAAAGCTTGCAGTATGTTAATTTCACAAGACCCTCTAAGTCTCAGCTGCATCTTCTGAGGCTGACTGCTCCTTATCAATATGTGCTGCGCTATTATTAAAAACAGAAAACTTTTCCATACTAGGAAATGAATATAGAAATGCCATCAAACGTACTGGACTTCATGCTGAAATTAATGGAGATCATGTGTGATTTCATTTCCTTTTTTTTTTTTTTTTTTTGTAATTCATCTATAATTATAAGGGAGCTTCCTTTTATCTGTCTAAATAAGCCTTTGCAGAATATGAAAATTCTACCACTGAATTTTGCACTTGCTTATTACACGATAAACAGTGTCTTGGTATTTGACAGCTGCATGATAAAAGCCTTGGTATTTGCAGAAGAATCAGGATGCTTGCCAGGTTAGGATGATTTAATTTCTTCACACTCCTTGCTGCTACTGGACATCTGACTTTTTTTTCCCCTTTTATCTTTAGAGATTCTTTCCTTCTTTCACTTTGAAAAGATAATCTACCACTGCCTCTTTGCTTTCATGGCTGTTTGCTGCTGACCTTTAACAAGCCCTGTAAATGTTCAGCCAGGTTGTAGGATTCGTACTCTTTTTGGCAAATAAGGGAGTTATAGAGCTGGTAAATGTTCCAATAGCAGTGAAGCTTTTTAATTGTGTAAACCCCAAAAAGAATGGCTCTAAAGGGACAAAAGAAATAACCATTACAGAAGTGTCCTTGCCCAAAGGGCTGTTACCTTTTTAATAGAGTTTCCCTATAATACCAGTTCTGCTTTGCATTTCCCCTTTTCTTCATAAAGTGTTGGCACTAGAACAACAGCTGTGGTACTCTGAATCATTTCCACCAGCTTTAGCCCCCAGACCAGAGCTGTGGATACAGCTTGTATTGATTGCTCTCGCCAAACTCTTCACCTTCTCCTTATTTGTGTCTATATGGAACTAATGATAAAGCTGAGACATACTGTGAGACACTAAGGTAGCACTCTTGGGGTTTTTTTTTAATATTTAATATGTTTGGGTATTTAATTTCAAGCCTGACATTAAATTTAGTAAGTTCATTCATTCTTAAAAAAAAAAGTTCTTAATTAAACAATTTCATGCTGCTGTTCAGACACAGCTTTCCAGTCTCTCTGTAAAATGTAGCCGTGCTGCTGCTTAGCTGGTGCACTAAAACCATAATGGCCTGTGTGACAGTGTCCAGTGTGCTGTGATGTTCCCAAAGCTTAGGATTCATTTCATTTTGGAGGGTAAGAATCTATGTCGAATCAAATGAGTGATTCTGGTGTTAACAAGATGCCAGGTTGTCTACTGTTTCCAGCTGATGGTGGATAATAAGTACATTGTTAATGGAATGCTGACGCCTCTTCCATGCTTCTCCTTCTCAGAGGGCTTAAATAATCTTTTGAAATAACATTGGGAATTTTAGTCATTACTAAGTCTTTGGTTAGCCTCTTTCTGCTAGCCCTGCTGTGTTTCCTTGCAAGTGCTGCATCAGAGATAATAACATCTAGATGGCTGAAAGTGATAACCTGGTGTTGTTTCTCATTGAAAGAGAAAAGAAAATCCTTTTTATGGGTTTCTGCCAGAAAACTCTTTAGCACTGGCATGGCACTGTCCAAATTTACATGCAGGATCCAGCTCTCAAAGATGACTAAAAAGAATTTTTCTGATTTTTTTTTTCTTCTCTTAAAATGAATGTTCTTAATCTGCTGGAATCTGTAGCCTAAATGTTTTGTGGGTTACTTGTGTAAGATTGGCTAAAAACATAGCCTTGTAAGGACTGCTTGTCTGTGTTCTATTAGTTTCCAACCTCCCCACCATATTTAAGGAAATCTGAAATACATTCTATAGTGTAGCACCTATAAAGCACATAGGATTGCAAAAGAGCAGTCTCTGTGAAGTGAAGGATTCCTTCTTGCAGCTGGTCAGTCAGAATTTTTACTGGAATATATTGGACTGGGTTACAGCTGCAGTTTTTGGGGTCTCTTGTGTCACAGGACAGAAAGCTTAATTTTCAGTTCAGCCATTCATTCTTCAAGTACCAAGCTACCTCTTTGGGTCTGAATGACTACCCCCTTATGATACCGTGCCTGACAGTCTCAAATGACATATGCCAAAAAAGAACCATCTACCTTAATTTTTAACTTGTCAAAGAAATAAATTACTTCTTTGTTGTTTTAAATGACTCATTGTTTTCCCTCAAGCTGCTAAAAGAGGTGCATGTTTGGATGGATTATGATCTAAAAGATCATATTTTATGGGAGGGGTCAGCCTTTTCTCCCAGGCAGCTAGTGATAGGAGAAGAGAAAATGGCTTCAAACTGTGCCAGGAGAGGTTCAGGTCAAACATCAGGAAAAATTTCAAAGGGGTTTAAGCATTGGAATGGGCTGGAGAGGTGATGGAGTCACCATCCCTGGAAGTGTACAAGAAATGTGGCATTTAGTGCTATCATTTGGTTGACATGTTAGTGTTCAGTTAGAGGTTGGAGTCGATGATCACGGAGGTCTTTTCCAACATTAATTATTTCTATCATGGGCATCCTGCCCAGTCCTAGAGAATAGCAGTGTAATCATTTATCATTTAAAACCCAACCAACACTCCTATCATTTGCTCTATTATAAGTGGCCAGTATGCAGTGCAGGTATGTACTAAATTTTTTATCTTACCTTATATTATAAAACTTTCAAGTAGGCAAAACTAGTCTAAGAACACATTAGTCAATAATGAACTCAAAAGGGTAGGTCTAGGTAAGGAAATGTTGACCTTTATTCTAAGACCTCTGGGCACACTGTTTGCAGCAGATTTTTAACTTCCATTCCAGAACTTCTGTTGTTCTTGCAACGTAGTGGGACCATTTTGATACAATCCTTTCATTTTACCATAAATCATGAGGAGGGGAAAAGGTCTGGAGAAAATTTCCTGAGCATACTTTCTCTAGTGCACATATAACCTTTCTGATTCTCTTCAAGAACTCTTGGTATTTTTTCTTAGTTTTGTGAGACTATGTGGATGCTTACTGTTAGGTGAAAATGAGTTTAATCTGAAACTGGTCTTGTTTCTTCTGTGAAAGATGTGAAGTTGTCCTGAGAGGATTTTTCAACAGAAATTTCTTCTTGAGCAATGTTATGTTTCTGGTGGAGCCCTAGAGATGTGGATTCTATCGTCAAGCCTCTACATATAATTAGAAGGATAGTGAATTGGGAGGCTAGGGAGGTGGTATCTGACCTGAATTTGATCCCTTGGATTTGAGTCATGTTTTACTCTTCTGTTCATGCTCATTCAGTGTCTGCAACTTTCGATTTAACAAATGTAACCCAGTGCATATAAAAAAAACCCCAAGCTACAAAACAAACAACTGTGTTGCTACTGATGTTATATTTTAATTGGACAATTGTATAGCTTAGAGGATGGGCCACAAAGGAACAGCCAATTACTCTGTGTCTGTCTAAAAGCCTTTTCGTTGCAGAATACTGATTAAGTTTGTATAGTTTCATATTGTTTCATGTTATTGATTTCTACCAACCCCAAGTCAATGGTTCATTAATTGACAATTACCTTTTTTCACCATGTTTCAGAAAATTGATGTGAGCAACCTGAGGTGTTAAGTTCAATTTCAACTAGATATCAGTGTGCCTGTTTAATCTCTAACAAGACCCATTAGGCTCCCTGTTTCAATTTTACACAGAACATAAAGGCATCTCCACAGGGAGGCTATGACCCTCTCACTATAAGGAGAGCAAAGATAGTCTTTACAGAAATAATAGGGAATATCTGTGGAAGGGCTTTTTGCCCATCTGTGTTGACAGGAGGAAGTCAATATTTTGCCTATTAGAAATGCTGCCGTGAAGTTGGGGCCATTGACATGTATCAACTTACTTGAGTTGTACCTTTCATTTGTTTCACTGTATGTGTTGTCTTGGAGTTGTTGGATACAAGAAGTGAAATCTTTGTTTTACATGTCAGAGGAGAGAACTTTTGAAACCTAAAGCACAGAGCTGATTATTTTTGGGAGCAGAACCTTGTGTATAAAACTTTGTTTTGTAAGATAAACATGGCCTTTGTTCAGGACTCTTAACTTCCCCAAAACATTTGCTTGCCTATGTTATGTAAAGCAGTCAGCCTTTGATCACAGTATAGTGTATCTACCCTTCTAGCACCTTCATCTAGCTCATCTAGTGCCACTAGTTAGTCCTTCAAGTTCCATGTCCTACCAGACAAGACAACTCTGTTCCTGAATTTCAGTCCTTTGGAAGCAGTAGTACAGAGCTTGAGGACATCAGCATGCTGATCATGCCACAACCCCCGGCTCTTCATGAGCTTTCCCAGCAGTGCTCAGCCACAGTGAGATCCTTCTCTATCTTCAGGAGAGGTGCTCCAGGGCAAAGGAACAATTGGCACAACCAGACTTTGAGTTTAATCAGAAAACCAAAAGTGGAGCTGCTTGAGAGCAGCTCTACCTACTCTGGCCTCTCTATGTCAGCAAGACTTGATAATGGCCAGTGGCATGAGAATTTTTCTCATTGTGCTTACTGCTTGTTCAAGCAAAGAGCAAAAGTTATCAATGCTGTGGTGCTTCAGTTGGTGTTTCTTGGTCTCATGCAGGGGCTCAGTGCTATGAAGTTATGCCAAAGTTTGCCAATTTGTGAAGTAATTGTTTTTTTTCCCAGTCCCTGTCATCTTGTGCACTTCTGTGTCCCACTGTACTCCATTTGCTCTTGACAAATGCATAATGAGTTGCATTTGCCTTGGAAAGGTTTGTCTTCTGGCTGTTGCCTGAGCTGCTCCCCTGCCTGGCACACATTGGTAAGAGTGAGTAGATCCTTCAAATACTCATCAGTGTGAGGTGGAAGGAAATTTGCTTGACAGTATAAATGAACTTATGTTTGGAGCGTGCAGTGCCATGTACCTGCCATTGATTTGAAACCTCCTGCTTGTTACACAACAAATTCAGAAGACAAAGAATATCCTGTCCTGACTGCAAAGGTCAGGAACTTGATTCCAAGTGTAGAGAGAGATGAGAAATTTTGTATTATTATTTTCAAAGAGTTACTAGGAACTTCACTCAGTTTTATAAAAATTGTTAGAGACTCATAGAGCCCTCCCCAGCCATTACTATTGTGTGTTGCTCCATAGAACTCATCTTTCTGTCTTCTTGTTTTAGTTCTGATTCATTGGGTAACCTCAGTGACTCAAAATTAGAAGATGATCTTTAGAGAGTTTCTTGGGAAGCTTGTGTTAATTTAGATTAAAGTAGTCTTCAGAATGTCTTGGGTACTGTCCAAGTAGAGACTATAATCCCTCTTTCCCAAAGGTTATTAATTCATTGATTATTAATTGTATCAATGTTATCCTCAAGAACTTGTGACTGGGAGACAAGGACTCCAGGTTTTAGAGCCATTCCTCTTTTTTCTTCATACTTTCTTTCCATTTTTTTTCCTGATGTGGATTTTAATAAGAGATCATTATAATATTACTTTGAAATAATATTTTGTTTTGCTACTGCTAAGTATATCACTGTAAATATCTACAGTTTTGTTTTATTCAGTTAGTCTCTCTAAGAACAAAGGAGATTTATGGTTCAATTACAGACACTTCGATCTTTAATGAGTTGTGATAGAGGAGATTGTAGCAATTTTCATTGAGCCAGAATTTGTTACCACAGTTTTCCAAAGAAGCAGTTACAGTGTTTTTCATGCTGATGAGTTTAAATATTAATTTTAGCTTCTCTTCAGGTTAAATAGTCAATCCATTTGAAGTTGATTTCAAAAATTCTGCTGACTTGAAAAGCATCAGTATTTTACCCTTGGTTTCCTCTTTCCCATCTTAGAAAAATATTATTTTCCCTTTAGCTATTGCATCAGGCAAAAGTGTGTTTCTGAGATTACTGTACATTCATTACATACATGCAGGCGTATACCCATGTTGGTTTCCCACAACCTCACTTTTATTTATTATTATAACCTCACTTGTCTTGATCTGTTTTAGAATTGAATCTCTCCTGTGCTTCATTTCAGGATGAGGTAATATTAGGGAAGAGGTGGTTGTTTTGGGTTTGTTTGTGTGTTTTACTGGCTTTTGCCCAGAGGAGAAGGAGCTGTTTTTAACATTTCCTCTCCCCCTCTCTTCCTCTTCTTGCTTTATTTGGTTCTACTTGCATAGTGGGTTTGGAAGGGTAAAACATACAATAAACTGCAATTTTTTTTTTTTCACACTTAAAGGATTTGAAGCTTGGTAGGTCTCCTTTTTTTTTTCTTTAAGCCATTGACACAAACCGAATTGATGTGAAGCCTCAGGCTTTCCACTGCTGAATTTGTCCAGAGCATGAAGAATCTCATTATTACAGAGTGCACTTGAAGCTTGAAGTACAGAGAGGATGATGACTACATTGATAGTTAACTGCTGCACCCTATGAGTCAGTGTCATCAGTGCATTTAATGTCTGGGCTTGTGCCAGCATTCACATTCATGTGCTTGAGTGATGGCAGACAATAATGACTCATGCTTCATTTACTGGTGTCCTATCACTTTTTCTCTGGCTTCATGGACTTTTCGTGTAATCTTGAAGAGCAATTACTAGGAAAGAATGAAGTCTCTATGCATGAATAAGGGTCAGAGAATTCAGAGGGACTCTGAACATTGTTTTACCAAAGAAAACAGGATGTTCTTGTTTCTTCAGTTTTCCTGGTTTGTGTCATGTTTTCTGATTTTATCAGAGTCGTTTGAGATTCCATGTTGCAGGTTTAGCCCCTGAAATTCATATGGTAGGTGGCTGTGTTCATTTGTCCACTTCTTGGTTGAAAAGTAAAGTAGATGTGGTTGCTCTAGTTTAAAAATTAAAGCAAACAGAAACCGTGATATTTAAATATGTTGTACCAAAAGTGGTTCCACAATTTCCATCTATATGGGGAAAATAGAGTGTTGTACTAATAAAGATCTGGAGAGATTTTAAGTTCATTATTACTTAAATAAATACTGCTTTAATAAATTAAATTTATTAATTATTTATCTTAGTTGAGAACCTTTGAAAAGTACTAGACAAAAGACATGCGGCACTTACCATCCTGCCTCCTCTCTATTCCGTTTTCCTTCCTGGCAGAAGCAATGCAGTGCAGTGTAGCTGGTGCCATAACTGTGTGACTGTAAAGTGACCAAGCCAGGGTCTATTCTAAAGCTGCTTTTTGATGCAACATCACGTGGTCTGAAAGTTACAAAAAATTGACCGCCATGATGTGTTTCTCAACACATCAAGCTAGGAGGCTAAGCAGCTATTGAATATGGAATATTGCAAAAATGAAGTTTTCGGTCATATTCAGAAATCAGAAAATATTTTCTGGCATGACTAGTCAAACATCTGTGAGAGCTCTAGGATTCTTGTTTGACTTACGTCAGATGTGCAGTGTTTTGCAAATTCTCTTGTGTGTATGAACAACTAAAATTGTTTTCTTATTAGTGGGGCTGAGAACTGTAAACTCAACTATCTACAAGTGGAAATGAAAAGATATATTAGAAAATATTGGGTGAGTAGCAGATTTTCAAGGAAGCTTAGAGATGGTCATGTTGGCTGCAGGTCTCTTCCTCCAATTGAGAAAGAAATTGAGGCCAAGCAACTTAGAAGGTCTGATGCATGCATTGTAAGGGTAGTCCCAATAGGCTTGCAGAGCAGTGGCTATGGCTCTTTAAAAATGAGGAAGCTGATATGAATATTAGTTCTTGAACTAAGTTATTTCCCTGTAGAGATATTGAAAAGGAAAGCTTGGGAAAGCAGCTCTCTGCCACAGCAGCTGATGACCAAGAGTTTTCCTTAGCAAACAAGGATGAAGCTGTATGAGATCTCCTTCTGACTGTGAAACTCTTGATATTGCTCAGCTGAAGAGTTGCAATCTCTGTTGCAGATGTTTAGCCACATGCTATATACATTTGCGGTGCTCCTTGGGGAATGGTGTGTGTTTATCACCAATTCTAAAATCCTGAATAAGTGCATAGTGTGTTAGCTGCCTCTCCTGCCACTGCAGACTGGTCCTTCTGAGATGGTGCAGCATTTGAGACATCAGTAGCAGCCTGATTGTCAATAACTTGGTGGTGGCTTCTGCACCTTGTTACATTTTTAGGGGGCAGTGGTTTGAAATCTGTCCTTCTTAAAGCACAGTTTTGTGTCAGAACTTAATTACAGCCTGGCAGGCCATGGTACCAGCTGGTGCTGAAAGATAGTAGCATACACTTACACCAGCCTGAGAGATACACTCATGACCTTTCTTAGATCTCTAAGGTGTAAGCTGGAATTGTGGTCTCAATTCTGCAACAAAATTGTGGTTTTGTTCAGTATCTAGGCTTCCCTTCAGTGACACATTAGGAGCTCTGCTCACCACCATTAGGGCTGTGCCCTGTCTGAATGCTCACAGATGTACTGGGCTCTTTTTGAGGCAGTATTCCTAATTGTGTATGTTGCCCTTAGAACAAGACAGACTTTTTCCTGACATTTTTCCTCTTTCAGCCATCAACTTTTTTCAATTGATTTTAAAAATTAACAGCAATTAGGAAGTTTTAATAAAAGACTGAACATCAGATAAACTTGCTATCCATTAACAAAATCACTAGAAGACAGTGCTTTCTATAGGGAGTTAGAGGGAATGTAAAGAGAGCAGGGCTGGAGTTTCTTCCCTGAATTATCATTATGCTGTGTAATGAAGCAGAAGCTTACACAGCCATGAACTAATTTGTTATGGCTCCTCATGAGGTCTGCAGTCCAGCTGGAGAGAGGTAAAGAGATGACAGTAGTTTGTTAGGGAAGGGAAGGAAGAAACTTTCTTTAATAAGTTATTTGAATTTTTAGATTTTCTAATGCCATCCTTGTTCAAAAGCCATTTGGATTAAATCAGTTGTGGCTGATCCATAAATTGTTAGTGCTTACCTTCTTCCCCTGTTCCCATCCTCCCTTGCCTTTTTTTTTTTTAACATCATGAGTGCAAAAAGAGAAAGTGGCTAAACACTGACAAGTGATGCTGTTCACACGTTTTAGTAATCTGTTACCAGCTTTAAGGGTAGGATGCTGTTTTGGATCTGTTTAAATGAGAAATATGTTTATCACAAGTGTACTGAGCTGTGCTTCCTTTTTGATTCCTTAATTTTTAATGTGTAATGATTCTGCTGAAAGCACTTCTTTTCACATTTTTCTTAAAGCACTGCAAACTTCATTAATAAGAGCAGCACTGTTGTAAGGTGCAGTGTGTTGCTGCTGTATTAAATAATATATATTTGAAAACTGCATTTAAAATGATGGTTTGAAGTTATGTTTCCCATGAGCAGAACAGAGGAACTGCTACTTTGTCCTTAATTCACCTTATGTTACAGATTGCAAGAAATACAAGGACAGTAACATTTGGAGAAAGTTGTTTTCTGCTTATGTTTTTTATCACTGTGATCTGTTGTTTTCAACATAGGTTGTAGAGCATGTCCTAATATTTTTTTATTAACAGATTTCAGTTTATCATGCAATGAGAAAGCTGATGAAACATGTTTAAATAATTTAATATTAGATCTCAGAAATCTCTTAAACTTTTTTTCTGAAAACATGAGTAAGGGTTTCATCTCTGAAGCTAACAGCCTAGATGTAGAAAAGATGTCTTTCAAGGTCTTTACAAAGATTTGATGCACTAGGTACTAGAAGTTAGTTTTCCTGCTTGGTTGCTCACCATTCTGTTAGATGATGTCTGTTTTTGTAGCCCTTAAACACATGCAATATTTTGCTTTTTACAGATGAAAATGGTATTTTTCTTTTATTGTTTGTCTTACTCCTTCTTTTAGAGTTCCTTCTTTAGGATTATGGAGTCCTTGACTGAGATTTCAACAGCAAAACAAGCATATGTGCTAGTGTGAATCACAGTTGCTACCAGGTTTGTTTGCAAGTGGTCCCAGAGTGCAGCTCTGTCTCCTACAATCTGGCTTTTCTGGCATGGGGCTCATCTGCTTTCCCTTGATATGGAACAGAGATTTTTTTCTGAAGCCCTTTATCACTCAGTGCCTTTCCCTCCCCTGCATGAAGAGTAGCACACCCAAGAGTGCAGAGTGTCTGTCATTTCTCCTTAGCTTCCCAAGGACTTTTTGGAGGAAAAAAATCCAATCCCTGTGTTGCAGCAAAGGGGATGATACCTACTTGTCACTGCCAACCATTCTAGCTCTTTTGGCTGTCTCTTTTAAAATGCCAGTGGTACTTAGGAACAGCACTGTCAAATTTTAGGTATTTTTTGCATACTTGGAGAATGCCACATAGTTCCTCTAAGTTCTTCTGGCAGTTTTAGACAACTTGTGTCTTCTTGCAGGAAATAAATATGCAGAATGTTTGTACTTCCATTTTGATTTTGAATTTGTCATAATGAGCTTGGATAAAGTGACATCTAGAGAATATTGGAATTGCACATACTTATCAAACAATGATACAACATTTATATGTCTTGAATCTACTGGTGTACCTTGCCCCTTGCTTTTGTATGGGAGAAGAGGGTGAGAAACTCTTTTGTTTGTTCATCAGGTGTGTTTGCCTGCCTGACTCCAGCAACCATGCCCACTGAAATCCAAGGCAAATTCTGGTCATCAGGTTCCTAATTTGTCCAGTACAGAATGCCTAACTCCCCTGTTTGCTGAAACCTACAAAAATTGGTAGAAGGGAAAAAACTAAGCAGAAACTCCCTGGTGAATAAAATGCCAAAAAGAAATTAAACACTAATCACAGCAAAGGTGGTGAGTGGTGCCTTGCAGCTGAATTCTGGTACTGTCTATCAGGTGTTTAATGCTTAGGGTAAACTAATCAGTGGTTCAAAAAACCCTGGAATTTTGGTGTCATGAACAAAGCAAATGCATTTCTATCTCTTAAAGCAGAAAGACAGCCTCTAAACTGTGGAAGCTGGACACAATCAGGAAGACTCTGAATTTATAATTATAGAGACACGTAACTAACTTGTGAACTCTCTTGCTATGATGAATATCCCTTCTTTAGTTTTATGAATTTGGTAGTTGTGAAAGATGGTATTGAGAGCAGCAGTAAAGAAGTGTCATTTGTGAATAAGTCTCTTGCCTACAGGTGACTGCCTTTCTGCTTTACTGGTAGTGTGTAGAGGTTGTAAAACAACACTCTGTATGCACTGCTAACTACAAATATATATGTGTTAAAAATGCACATACAGAATGGTGGAAATAAATGCTTTGTTAGGTTAAAGAAAAGATTATCTTAGAGTAAAAAATATATTGAATTGGCACAAAAATAAAGGGTAGTGACCATTGCACAGGCAAAAGGAAGCAAATTATTCCATTGCATGAAACTGTATTATGTGTGATTGGCAGAAAGGAGAAGGGAAAATCTTTTCCTTCTCTCACACAATAACAATCCAGAACAATGATTCTTTTGTGTGAATAACTCTGATGCCAGGTCCCAAAAGTGAATCCACATGGTTTCAAGTTGGTACACTTCCCCCACTTGTATTGTTGGCTGAATTAAATTTCCTTTTGGAGGGCTTCTTTGATAGCTCCTTTGGTCACTCCATGTAACAAGAGGACTCATCTCACAGTGTCTTTTTGGTGTTAACATACCATTTTGATTTCAGAATAATAAACCAATATGCTATTGCAACAGGTCAAGCTTTGTTAGGCCATAGTGTACCTTGGACATGTGAGAAAGCTTCTCTTAATTTAGAAATAAAACCTCACCATGTCTCAGATGTGTTGGAAGATAACTTAGGCAGGGAATGCTATAATGGTGTTCTTCTGAAAGTCATCTGAAGTTCTTTTATTTAGTGTATATAAATACAGTTTAAATATATAACTTTCATTTCTTCCTTCCCCTTAGCTTTCCCAGTTGTGCTTGTAGAACAATTCTCCTTAAAATCAAAATAGACAACTGTTAAACTGAGGTCTTAAGCAGTGTGCTTAGATCTTAAGTAAAGTTTAAGATCTGATGCATTTAGGAACAACAGCTACTGCCATTTTGTTTTGCTGTGACTATCACTATGGTAGGAAAATAATGGGAAGTGCATCCCTTTTTTTTAGCTGCTTCAGACCAGTCCACTGTCTTAAGCTGCTGGAAAAGGAGAGTTTGAGCTGGATTGTGATAAAAGGTACACATGCACACACACACTGGCTGGGCTTTGTAATGGAGGTTGTGACCCCTGAAAGTGATAACATTCCCCTGTGTATTTTCCTGGTGTGGTTTTTTTTTTTGAAGGTACAGCATTGCTTTCATAAGTCACCTCATTTGTAGTGTGGTTTTGGGTCATGGAGCCAAATTGTCAGTTTTAGTAGCCTGAAGACAGAAGGATGTTGGCACCTCCAGTATGTTCTCAAAATAATGCTCTTGGAGATGCATAGCGGAGGGAATGTGGCATATCAAACCCCTTGTTTTTCATCACTGTTAACACATTTGAAGCCTTTCAGATGATGTTATTCTTTTGTGGTAAGGCTTATATTTGTGTAGATAAGCAGGATCATTGACTACTTGGCCCTAGTAAGTTGGCATACATCTGATGGTTCTTCCACTAGACTAGGTTGGTTAAAGCTCCATCCAGCCTGGCTTTGAGCACTTCCAAGGATGGGGCATCTACAACCTGTCTGGGATGTCTCAGTGCCTCACCACTCACATAGTGAAAAATTTCTTCTTAATATCTAAAATAAGCTTGCCCTCTTTCAGTTTAAAGACATTCCCCTTGTCCTTATGACTACATGCCTTTGTAGAAGCTTTCTTCAAGACCCCCTTTAAGGTACTGGAAGGTTGCTGTAAGATCCCTCAGAGCTTTCTGTCCTCCAGGCTGAATAACCCCAACTCTCTCAGCCTGTTTTCACAGGAGAAGTGCTCCAGCCCTTTTGATATCTTTCTTGCCCTCCTCTGGACTTGCTCCAACAGGTCTATGCCCTATTTATGTTGGAGACCCCAGAGCTGGGTGCAGTGCTTCAGGAGAGGTCTCACCAAAGTGGAGTAGAGAAGCGGAGTCATCTCCCTCAACCTGCTGCCCACGCTGCTTTTGGTGGAGCCCAGGATATGGTTGGCCTTCTGGGCTGCAGGAGCACATTGCCAGCTCATGTTGAGCCTCTCATCCACCAGTCCCCCCCAGTTCTTCTCCTCAGGGCTGTTAGCAATCTATTTTCTGCCTAGCATCTGTTTGTACTTGGGATTACCCAAACCTGTGTGCAGAACCTTGCACTGGCCGTGTTGGACTTCGTGAGGTTCACACGGACCCATCTCTCAAGCCTGCCAAAGCCCCTCTGGATTTCATCCCTTCCCTCCAGAGTGTCAATCACAGCACACAGCCTGGTGCTGTCAGCAGCCTTGCTGAGGGTGCCCTCAGTCCCACTGTCCATGTCACCAACAAAGGTGTTAAACAGTGCCAGTCCCAATACCAATCCCTGGGGAATGCCACTTGTCACTGGTCTCTACCTGGACATTGAGCCATGGGCCACAACTCTTTGAGTGTGACCATCCCACAGGTGCTTGTCTACGGAGTCATCCATCTGACAGCCAAATCAGCCCATGCCTCTCCAATCTGAGACAAGGATGTCACGTGGGACAGTGTGAAATGCTTTGCCACGTCCAGAATGTTCATCTCTGCAGTCTCAGAACCATACCACATGGTCATGGGACTGTACATTACACTGTAGTTTGGCACCCTTTTTCTTTACAAGGTTTCTTGAAGGTAAAAGATAACAAACTTATTATTTATAAATTATATTTTTAATATAAATTATACAGTGGAATTTTCTTGCTTCGATTCCGTTTGTAGCTTGTCCTCAGCCAGCTGTTATGCTAGGGCTCTGCTACTTTGACAGCTGTACTAAATTTTTAACTTCAGATAACATGAAAATAAATCCAGTCTGCCAACCCTGCATTTAAATCCAAACAGTGCAAAGAGACACTTGTAACAAAGCAGTGTGAGAGCTCTGATGCTCCTGTCATTCAGTTTCTTCCCAGCGTCTGTCACCTGGCAGTTTTTGTGATTCTAAAGTTTTCCTATGTTGAATCTAGCACTGTGAGACCTTGTATTGTATTTTGTTTGACTATATAGGCTAGAGTAGTGCTTCTTTACACAGTACTCTGTGGCTTTTGCTCAGAAGCCTATGGATAATGTAATCTTGCCCCACAGTGAGAGCAGAGGCTTGAGCTGGTTTTTTGTATTACAAGGCAGCCGTGCTGAAGCCTTCCCTCTGATAAGAGTACTTTATCCTAGCTCGTGCTGATTCAGCAGTGCAGTGTCTGAGGCTCTGCTCCCTGTTCTGTGGGATGACATTCTGTGGGAGGATGGATTGCAAGCAACCTCGCCCCTGATGAGTTGCAGCTGTACTAATTACCAAAACCAGCCTTGTCCCTAATAGGTCACAGCTATGCCCAATAAGGATGGGTGTTATAAGAGTGGGTTAGCTGGTTGGGAAGAGGGGTCTGCTGTGAGGAGTTTGGGGTCTGCTGGCTGTGCTGTGAGGAGGTTGTGCAAGGGGCAGACGGGGTTAGGCTATTCTTCATGAAGAAACAAGTGTCTCGTCCATCTCCACTCTATCTCTAACATGAGGTCTGTAGCAATTTTTTTTCTTTCTCCAGTCTCAATTTCCCCTCCAATTTTGAGAAATTATGAGCCAGAACAGCATTTTTCTTCATACTTTTTGGTTATCTTTAGTGCTGATGAGATAGATGTACTGTTGATCTGCCATGCACAGAGGCAGACCATGCTGTTCTGTATGCTGGTGTCAGTGAACACAGCTGGACACGAGGCCTCCAAAGGGTTGGCAGCTTTCACTGCAGCAAGAAGCATTGTGTATTTGGGTCTTTGTTCCAGGGATCATTTGTAATGCTAGTGAAACTCTAGGATTATTTGCAGGATAAACCATATCTNTCCCTTCCCTCCAGAGTGTCAATCACAGCACACAGCCTGGTGCTGTCAGCAGCCTTGCTGAGGGTGCCCTCAGTCCCACTGTCCATGTCACCAACAAAGGTGTTAAACAGTGCCAGTCCCAATACCAATCCCTGGGGAATGCCACTTGTCACTGGTCTCTACCTGGACATTGAGCCATGGGCCACAACTCTTTGAGTGTGACCATCCCACAGGTGCTTGTCTACGGAGTCATCCATCTGACAGCCAAATCAGCCCATGCCTCTCCAATCTGAGACAAGGATGTCACGTGGGACAGTGTGAAATGCTTTGCCACGTCCAGAATGTTCATCTCTGCAGTCTCAGAACCATACCACATGGTCATGGGACTGTACATTACACTGTAGTTTGGCACCCTTTTTCTTTACAAGGTTTCTTGAAGGTAAAAGATAACAAACTTATTATTTATAAATTATATTTTTAATATAAATTATACAGTGGAATTTTCTTGCTTCGATTCCGTTTGTAGCTTGTCCTCAGCCAGCTGTTATGCTAGGGCTCTGCTACTTTGACAGCTGTACTAAATTTTTAACTTCAGATAACATGANCGTGCTGATTCAGCAGTGCAGTGTCTGAGGCTCTGCTCCCTGTTCTGTGGGATGACATTCTGTGGGAGGATGGATTGCAAGCAACCTCGCCCCTGATGAGTTGCAGCTGTACTAATTACCAAAACCAGCCTTGTCCCTAATAGGTCACAGCTATGCCCAATAAGGATGGGTGTTATAAGAGTGGGTTAGCTGGTTGGGAAGAGGGGTCTGCTGTGAGGAGTTTGGGGTCTGCTGGCTGTGCTGTGAGGAGGTTGTGCAAGGGGCAGACGGGGTTAGGCTATTCTTCATGAAGAAACAAGTGTCTCGTCCATCTCCACTCTATCTCTAACATGAGGTCTGTAGCAATTTTTTTTCTTTCTCCAGTCTCAATTTCCCCTCCAATTTTGAGAAATTATGAGCCAGAACAGCATTTTTCTTCATACTTTTTGGTTATCTTTAGTGCTGATGAGATAGATGTACTGTTGATCTGCCATGCACAGAGGCAGACCATGCTGTTCTGTATGCTGGTGTCAGTGAACACAGCTGGACACGAGGCCTCCAAAGGGTTGGCAGCTTTCACTGCAGCAAGAAGCATTGTGTATTTGGGTCTTTGTTCCAGGGATCATTTGTAATGCTAGTGAAACTCTAGGATTATTTGCAGGATAAACCATATCTTGGAGTTCAATAACCATAAACAACCCTGGTCTCTACTCTTTTCCTCTAGGCTGTGTTGTTAGATACCATAGGCAGCATATAATTTTACAAAGTTATCTATTTTTGCCCTTTTTCATGCTAATACTGAAGATATTGGTACTTCCTCAAATTGTTACATATACAGAAACAGCATGTCTGTGATGTTAAACCTTTTACTTGTAGGCAGCTATGCAGGTGTGGGTGGAGAAATAGGAGGTGAGTTATTTTTCTACTTTTACAAGTTCCCCATGTCTCTGGAAAAGAGTACTATTGCCCACACAATAAGAACAGATGTAAGAAAATTAGAGCACATTCTGGTAGCACACATGCAGTAATTAAGCTTAGTATAGTTTAAACAGGAGCTCAAAGTTGCAGGTAAAGTAAGGTACTTAAAATGAGAAAAACTGCAAATAATCTTGGGTGATGAAAACTTTGATCAGTAATGGAGGCTGGTTGTACTGTTGTTCATTCAGGTTATTATAAAGTCAAGTTCTAGGAGAATACTAGTACAGGAAGGCAGTGGTTGTAGCCTGTGTGGGAGGGAGGGAATTCTCTGTTTCCACTTTATTAATAATCCTGCTCCCCACAGATTATGATCTAGCTGGGAACCAAGAACTCTCTTGGGGGTACTTTACCCTAGGCTAGAAGCAGCAATACAAAGTGGTGGTGGGACCCTTTTCCTGAACTTTATCTTCTCAAGGCAAGGAAACCCATTACACTGGTGTGATTATTTCATGCCTTTTTGGTATCAACAGACATTGCCACTCCCCCTTCCCTCACCTCCCAAACAAACCAACCAAAACCTAACCCAAAACCTCAACAAGTAACTGCTTTGATCTGACATTTTTTCAGAAAGAACCTAGCATCAGCTGGTCCTGGAGCAGATAGGCTGTATAAGGGCCAACGTAGAAGGCCAGCAGGCTGCAAAGAAGCACAAAAAACATTAATATTGTGAGAGTGTACTAGTATTGATTCCTAATGGTTTGGATATTGTTTGTATTCAGAGTAGCAGTCTGAAGGTCTTGGATCAAGGAAAAGACTGAAATGCTGCAACTCCAGTTTTGAATGAAGTGGAATTTTGGCTCTAGTACAAAATGTCACGCTTCACAGCGGGAAGTCACTGTATACCTTCCAGACAAACTTTGGTAACTTCTGAATCTTAAAATGATCCAGTATTTCTTCAATAAAGACTGGATCTACCAGTTCTCAGATTGATGCTTCCCATATTGCTTTGCTAGAAATCCATTTCTAGTCCTTTTTTGGTGGGTGGACATGACGCTTGAAGAACTTTAGGATGATGTCAAATTTGACTTAAACAGAGTTGCAGCAGAGATGCAGTGGTATGATTCAGATGAGTTGTGACTGTGTTTTGATTTTGGGAAACGAATTCTTAAATCTGGTTGTATACTAATGAAGCACAAGCAACGTATTTTCCTTGCCACCTCACTTCATGACGCTGTTTGTTCCTGTGGCTCTTCCTTTCTGTGACTGAGTATATGCTTTGTAAGGCAAACAGTTCCTGTGTGAAAGGGCTGTGTAACTCTGACAGATTTAATGCAAGTGGTAACCTTGCAGAGTTAGTTTGCAAATCCAAGGCAGGTGTTTGATTTTGTAGTTTTAATGAAATGGGGTTATAAGTGGAAAAGACTTAGAAGTTATCCTGTCTATCCCTCAGCTGATGCTTGGGTCATGAAACATTAGACCTTTGTGGTGTTTGTTAATGCTGCGGCATGAGATTGTCCAGACTGATTTGTTCATCCACCCATCATCATCTTGGCTTGGAAAATAGTGTCAGATATGATTGTCATTCTTGTGTGTTGTGCTGGCAGATTATTGTTGTTGGTTTCAGCTACCATTGCAGCAGGCAAAGAAAACAGGCCTTTTCCTCCCCCCTCAAATTCAATTACAGCTTTGGTTGTGGATATCAAATACATTCATAGCATCAAAGAACAGAAATAGTCCAAAGATGTTTGTCATAGCCATAGGCTGCAATATCATACTGACTCATTTCTGTGTGCAGTAAAGTATTAGGGAGGGAGAAAAAGGGGGAGATGAAGCAGAGTGCAGATGCTGTGCCAGGCTGTCTAACGCATAGAAATAGATGAGGAGCTTTTGTGGGCCAGACCTTTTCTCATAGGAAATCTTGAATTTACAGATTTGTTCAAGGTGATTTGATCTGTACCATTTCCTGTCACACAATGTACCATGTTCAGATATTGCAATGCATCTGTTATGACAGATATGGTAGATTTGGGGAGTCATATGAATAGTGAAGTGGGGAAGCGGAGCTATTCATAATTCCCCTTCAGGATGGCTACCAGAACACAGCCACTTAATTTTGTGGTTGGTGTTTATTCACTCAGTTTTTCGCTTAAGGAAACAAAAAGAAAAGTACTCTGGTGCTCTATATATTAACCTTTGCTGAAAATTCATCAGGTATTGTTCCTGCTGCTCTTGGTTGTCTTTGTCTGTGTCTCTATTGCCTTTTTGTTGTATCATATCTGTACATGTTTTCTGTATTCCTTGAGATAGGAAGCATGGCTATTTTGGTCGACATTTAGAGGCTTTTTGAGTGCTTCTTCAGGAAGAAGAAGTGAAATAAAAATGTGCCTGCCAACTAGCAGAGATGTTGCTTCCTCCCTGTTGAGAGCTTCCCTGTTGATACTCTGTACAAACAGGAATGGATCTGGGGAGAGCTACGTGAAATTCCTCCTTTGCCACACCTACTTTGTCTTGTGTTTCTTCTGTATAAACCTTGTTAGGGTAAGCCATGACCGAAATAGCATTTCAGAGATGGTGCAGTGTCTCAGATGATTTTGTTTTGCATTTTGTGTGTAGGTTTTCTTTCCTTCCTATCTTCTCCTATTAATTAGTTAGCGCTGTGTGGAAAATCTGATCTGCTTGCTGATTGTTGCCTTCATTATTGAGTTATAGCACTAAAGCATTGCCATTATCCCATGAACTACTTTATTGTCTTTAATAAATTCACTCTTGCTGCTTTGCACAGGATGTTAGATCAATGGAAAAAGTTCAAGATGAGAGAACAAGTTTCTTCACTGTGCTGTGCTAATGTTCTGTCTTCTTTGAGCTGCTGGCTCTGGTCCTTGAGCCATAGGCATAAGGAGCACAATCATTTAAATTGCTGCTTTTCAGCAAAAGAAGGAAAATGTGTTACAGTGAGCGCCCCATCTTTGCAAAGTGGCATGAATGTGTTCATTAGAATAATAGAGTTTGATGAATACACACACAGATGGATTTTTTTCCCATCTTGAAATGAATGTGTTTATGATCATGTATGTGTTCCCAATATCAGATTATATATTATGTTATATAATATAATATATTATTTCTCTTATAAAATAAGAGAAATCCTTGCCCAAAGACAGGCTTGTCTCTTTTTTTTTACTTCTTCAAACAATCTGATTATGCCTTTGGGCATTGAATGACTTCTACCACTAGGAGAAAATAAACAAAGGCCTTGGAAGACTTTCTTAAAATAGTCTAGAAAACAGAAGTTAAAGTTGAAAGAAGTCTCATGTATTAATTATCTTTTTTTATCTTACTTCCCAATCTTAGCTCACAGTCGTAAGCTAAATCACAGCTTGTCCAATATAACAAGTTTCTCAAGTGAATTGATGCTTGTTTCCAGTTCTTCAGACCACTTATAGTAGAAATGAATTTCTTGAGTAGCTAGGCTCTAGGGCAATCTTAAATGCATGCTCATGCTTGGATGACCTCTCAACCTTGAATAACAGAGCAGCAAAACTCGTGTGAGTGTGTAAGGCTGTGCCATGAGAAGAAGAGTTGTGTGCCTGTTCAAACAGAACAGGGCTATGGGGAATGTATTAATTTTATGTACTTGATAGACATTAAACTGCATAACCCAGGATACAACATATCTCACTGATAGTGTGTGATAGAGTTTGGCCCCTGTCCTCATGTTTATTGTGTTTCAACATGAGCTCAGGCAGAACAGTGGCAACCAATCCAGCATAATTGTGTTGAATTGTGTTCGCTGTTCGTCAGGATTAGCAGACTGTTTTCTTTCATAGCTGTACTGTTATAGTCTCTCTCTCTCCTTCGTGACACTCTTTCCTCCTCAGTAAAAGATAGCTGTATTTTTCTCCTACAAGTAAGACTGATTACTTGCTATTACTCATGTGAAGGATGAACTTCACCTAAGTGAGAGAAACTTGTAAAGTCCTTTACTTGGATAAAATTATTGTGATTCTTCCTTGTGTCGGGTAACTTAATCTCTTCAGGTATACGCTGCCTAAAAAAGGGAATGTCCTTCAAAACCCATCATTCATCTCCTTTTCTAACCTGAATAAATTTCTGGTATGTCAGTCACCTCCATGGGTTGTTTCATTGTCACTGAAGGATTCTATTGGATTTTTTTTGGTTAATCTTTCAAAAGTAACATTTGAATACATAACCAGTATTAATATAGAAGTAGAGATCTGTAGTAGATAATGAGTTGCATATAGGCAGAGAAGCTGCCTTAGTTTGGCTACAGAAGTTTAGAAGAGCAAATTGGAGGCAGGAACTAGTTGGTTGACTAATTCTCATGTAATTGTCTAATTTTCCTTCCTCTGGCATCTTCTCTGAATTTATGAGACTGCAGAGAGATCTTAAGACTGATACAAAGGAAGTGTTCAAGTATAAAGATGAACCTGTGTTAGTGACAAGGTGTTCTGTAGATTGTCTTCTCAGCCACAGCAGATTGGAAACAAATTTGCCTTGGCATTTGCATATTAATTGTTTGTTTTTAATAAACTCTCAATTTACAAACTCTAAAGGGTAGAGTTAAATTCATTTTTTCTCCTGGCAGTAAACTTCCTGGGGAGATGTCTGTAAATGTGCGTAGTAAAGCTGACACTTCAGATGTAAAGAGACTGAGGGGTTTGCTTCTTCCTGTGTGCAGCAGAGCTACACAGGGTATGGCTGTCACAGCCCTTCATGTCCCACCTCCCTTTCTGCCTAGTCCAAAGCACACAAACTGCAGGAGTAGTGTCTTTAGAAGAAGAAAGATACGGCCACTTCTGTGTGTGCAGGTCTTCTGTAAGTGTTGATTCCCATGACTTCTGAGAAAGGAAAAATAGGTAATCCTACTTCCTGGGTGAGAACACTGAATAAAAAAGCAGCTCACTGAGTGTCTGGAACTACACAGCAAGAGAGTGAGGAAGGCAGGGCATCCTTAATATTCTACCCCTACTCTGACAACTTACTCTGACTGGCCAAAGCAGCATTTATAACCTTAAAATTGTGATGCAGTCTGAAATGTTCCAGAAGCATTCATTCTGTTCCTGCATGAAGAAGTAAGCTCCCTAGATTAGACCAAACAAGGGTTGTAATGCATTGTTGTTTGTGGACTTGGTTATTTCCCAGTGAGCCATCATGTCAGTTGTGCAGTTCTAGTATACTCTGAGTTGGGTGCTCAAGCTGAGTTACACCACTCTGCCTTGTGCTCAGAGCAGCCTTTATCTCATAGTGAAACTTTGAAGAATGTGTGGAATGGTGGAGAAAATAATTCCTTTGAAAGGAACACAGTGCAGTCACGGTGGGATTTGTATTCTCAGATTTATCATAGGTATTCCTAACTGCACTTTCCCACTGTCGTTAAGAATAAACAGGATGTCTGATTTACTGTTGAAAATCGGTTTTGTTTAGGAGATTGTTGTCATGGAATGGGCTATTTAATGGGGTTTTTTTGTTTGTTCTGTAAGGACACAGAAGTAGCTGTTTCATCTGATGAAAGGGAACTCTTTATTAAGAGGCAAAGTAATGCAGGGTATTTAAAGCTCTCAAGTGACTCTGGCTGTGGTAAAAGTACTTTTTCCCTTAAGACTTTACTGTGGATGTTGTACTTGCTCTCTAAACTTTAGTAATGATCTTTGCAAGCTAAGCTGTTCTTTCCATATGTTGCTTTTGAGAGAAAGCTGAACCTTGTATAGTTACAGGTATATCTGCAGTGTAATTTACTGTGTCTTTTCTTCACAGTCTTCATAGAAGATTGTGTCTGAAGATGGTAGTATCAACCAGCAGGGCTTCTGTGCAGTACTTTAGGCTCAGCCTTTCCATTATAGATCTCCCCAGTGAGTGGCTTATCCTCAAGCTCAGATGTTTGAAGTGCTTTCAGGCTGAAACTAAATGTAGAAGTTCTCTACTTTCTCTATTGCCTAGAAGCAATCTCCACCCTAATATTCCCTTAAAAGCAGGTTAGCTGCAGAGAATGTCATGTAATCCTCTGTCTGCCTTCAGCACTTTCCACATGAAAGTGTTTAAGTACTTTTCCAAACACTAAAGTAATACTTGCAGCACTTCTGTCAAATCAGTGGCTTGATACCAAGGATAAGTAGATCAATTTCATGCATATGAAAACAGAAAAGCAGAGTGGCATACAGAAGGTCATGATTGCAGAGCTAGGAAAACAAGAGCCTAGTATTACACCTTCCAGCCTGTTGTAAGAATAAGAGTCCTTAAAACAGCTGAGGAGTTATTTAGTTTTTATGTTTCTTCCATCTGAGATCATCTTATTGTTCCCAGAGATCTGTGTGGTATTAAGTCTCTGATTTTTCAAAAGTGCCTTTATGACTCTTGGCTAATTGAGCCAAACTCTTGATCTGGTTTTCTAAAAGTAGCCTTAATAAAATAATAAATCATGTTAAGATTGTGTAACAAATGACCTAATCATATGTCACTGTAAGTAGGGAATACAGTGCTATAGAGCTTCCCAACATCTGCTTTCAAAACCTTCTTTAAATGGGTTACATGCATAGGTGTATATTTCAGTCAGGCAAAATAAAGTTAAACTTTGCCTTGCATTTATGCTAAGAAACAGATCACATTGAAGATGGACTCATTTGTTTATACTTGACATGATTATGCCATTTTCATTCAGGGAAACAAAAGCTATTGTTGTCAATGCTCCTGTACTTGTAGGGTGCAGCCAGATTGTTGGAATGTGTTTTATAGTAGTTTGACCAAAGAAAACTTATGATCTGTATAAATTGGATGGGTAACTTTTTTGCTTTAGTTTCTGCCCTGTTCACCTTTCTCTGTATTCTTCTGGTTTAGTTCCAGCAGATATAAAAATGGAAAAATATTATTTTGATTTGATCTTGGTATGTCATTTGAGTTGTCTCTGTCTTCTCAATGTGTATGTCCTCATGACACATCTTAGCCCCCATGGTTCCTTCGGGCTGTTGTTCTTAATCACTTGCTTCTAGACAGTAGTTGTCCTATGCCTTGTTTGAGTGCTCTTCAGAAATGTTTTCCTGTAAGCAATTGGTCACTGAATGTCTGTCTAGCTATTTCCTAGTCTAATGAGCTACTCAGCAACCAGCAACTGTGAAGTCGACTGTTTGGCACGGGTATTTGGAGAGCTGCAGGAGGCCTGGGTATACAGAAGTCTTGGCAGATGCTTGAGGCAATCATCTTGCTTGTCTAACCTGAAATCTTCCATCTGGGAGATGGAGATGTATTACAGCATGAAACAAACCGTTTTCCAAAGTGTTTAAATCTATAAAGAAGGAAATGGAAACTTTAGACTTCCGCAGAGTCTTTGACTAAGCCTCTTGTGTCTCTGTGTTAAGACAACTCTTTGCTATGCAGCAACACAAATAACTGAGTTTCTGTGCTATTATCACTTTCAGACCAAATGGCAGCATTTATATATGTGTGTAATAATACAGAATTGAGTGAAGGTCTTTAGTTCCCTGCAGAGGCAGGAGTTGAAACCTGTGAAGTCTACACAAATGAATCAAGAATTTGAAGATTGACTTACTTTACGAATTACAATAGGCCCCTCTTTGCTATTGCATATTAATAGGAAGATGAAGGAGGAATGTGTTAAAGACACAGCGTGTGTGAAAACAGAGATCCCATTAACCTGAGGTCCTGTGGCTTCTGATGCTTGAGCATCACTCAGGATGCATCTGCTCTCAAGATGTGGTTACTTCGTGGCACAACTTTATGTATATGACCAAGGGATGCAACGGTGACTTTCCAGGCCTGTGTAGGGCCAGATAATTGAAGTGACTCGAGCAATTGTGTAACTGACTGGAGCCTGCAGCTCATGCTTGCCATGACACAAATAAGGAGACTACCAAATGCTGAAAGAGATCTGAAGTAAAGAAGTTAAAGGATACAGTATAATCAGAGGTGGTACTGTTTAAGGCTTGTGAGGGTGCAGAGAGGGAGAAAGGAAACAAATTGTTCAACAACAAATATTTCAAGTTGAAAGTGCTCTAGGAAAAGTAACCTGTAGGATTTGATTTTGACTTAATGTACTGAATTTTAATTTTTCATCCTCCATAAGCAAGCAAGTTAGGGACAGATTTCAAAGGAAAGTTTGCAATCTTCTCCCTTAATCTGCAGCTCTGTTTCTTTTGTAGAACCATCTGCATTCATGAGGCAATGAGATCATTGTTGCTGAGAGCTGTATAGCTCACTTTAAAAAAATCTATACACTGGAGGCAGCATTCTGCCTCACACCTGTTCGCAGTTCTTACCCACAAATAAAGGCAGTTCACAGGTGACATCACACTCAGGTGACTCCTGGCTTGTGCATGAAGTACTGGAGAGCTTCAGGTGACACTTAAACCCCACAGAATACACACTGCAATCAAACCTACTGTATTTTTTGTGTTGCAGTTTTTTAGTATAGACTGTTCACAAAGTAGTTTTGTTTTTTTTATTTTCTATTTTTTTCCTTTTACTTTTGTAAAAATAAGTCCTGTTCCTCAAAGTCAGGAACATGTGATATTGATGCTTCTGCTAAATAGCCTTTTTGAGGTCTCTTGGAGTCTCTGGCACATATTGGTGCAGAAGTCTGATTCAACAATGAGCAGACATAAATTTTAATTTGCATCCCTTTTAAAAATTCCCTCGATGCAAAAGCTCCTGTGAGCTGAACTAGAGCAGATTAGTTTCCTGTGTCCCAGCCCTCCACAGGCACAAGGCTGCAGTCACCTGACAGGGATCTATGAAAAACTGTTTATATAGATGAGTTCTAGTGATCATGTGCATGTGAGTACCTATAGCAACACTTCCTGCAGTTGTCCTGAAGACTGGAGTTGTACCAATAGCTAGCACAGCAGGTGGGACTGGCTTTTGTACTGCAAATAGGTTTACAGATCTGCTTTGATGGATTACTAGAAATCAACAGTAAAAGTTCATTATTGGTTTTACGTTGGCTTTTATTTTTTAATAACTTGTAATTTGTTCCTTGCTTGCTATTATTTTTCTTTCCCTCACTGATAGTGGAGACAAGCTTTAGCAAACCACTCTGCTTCTGTCTTTGCATTCTGCTGTGAAGTGTGTCCTATTTTGCTTATCCAGTCTGTGGTCATGTGAATATTGGATTTTTTTCTTGGAGTAGGTGGACTGAAAGACATTATTAAAGACATTTTAGAGATACTGTACTGTTGGGAGAGCTGTTAGAAATGAGAAGGAAAAACCATTATAATCAGCTGCTGGATGATATTCCTCCTGACTTCCATGCAGAGAATTGCTCATTAATTTTAAAATCAGCCCCAAAAATAGGTATCCACCAATTACAAATTCTGAGCATTGGTTCACCCGTCAAATTCAAGTTACTGCTTCTGGCAGCCAAACCACAAAACAGAATAGTTAAAAGACCTTCCATCCAAGAGGTCCTTCAAGTCTCTCCCATCAGAAAATACCAGATGCAATGATAAACTTTAATCCTGAAAGTCACAGCTTGTTTGTAACTTGCAAATCACTGAACCCAGAGAAGCCAGCCAATACAGACTTTTCACAGCTGCTGGATGTTGCCATGTGCTGTGCCCATGCTGTTCTCTGGGGACTTGTCATGACAGCATTGTCTCTGTCTGCCAAAATGCAGGGTTATCATCCCTGCCAGGGGAAGTCCATGTGTTCTGAGCACCTGTGATGCAGGTAAAAACTAACAAATTAAGCCAAGATGGGAAAACAAAGACTTCTTGTAAAGCTGTGGCCATCTCTAATTTATGAGTGTTCCTACCAGTGTATTCGTGTCCTGGTGTTTTGGTATTTGGCAAGGAAGAGATTTTAAGATAAAACTTTTTGGTCTTTAAGTAACGAATATTTTTATTTTCATCTTTGTACTGCTTTATTTCCCTTGACTCTCCACAATCAGTGGAAGGAAAGAGAAAAGTTTTCCCAAGGGAGACAGTAAAGCAAGAGCCTGATGTAACTGTTCTGGATTATCTCCTAGAAGATTCTCCATCTCCTGTATTGACTATTTGGGGATGTTGTACAGCTGCAGATCCACAACATATTATCATGCTTTATAAACAGTTCCCAATAATTTTACCCAAGGTTTATAGAAGTGGTTTGAAGTAGTAAAGTTGTAGAATGTTGGTTTCATAATAATGCCACTTTTTAACTAAATGGTGACATGAGGGATTTGCATTTGATGATCTTGATAACACCAGAAGTAGTTTTGGTATTGTCCTCTGTTGCTCAAAGTTCACAGTCTACACATGTGAGGTTTCAGTCTTTTGTTATAGGCCGAAGTTCCTAAGAGCTTTATGGAAATATTTTTTTTCCAGGGTACATATTTATTTTCCCTATTCTGTGAGTCTCTATTGCATAGAATCTCTTCATGTTCAGCTATTGTATGCTTGGTTTCTAAACACATTCAAGGTATGCCGTGATCTGAAAATCAACCTTACCAACGGTGGTGGTACATTTCTGTCAGAATTGAGCAGAATCTGGACTCTGGCAGAAGTAAGATTTAAATAACCTAGTTTAAAATAAAAGCAAAGGTTTTGAGGGGAACAAATCTTATTTACCTTTTCTAAGATTCCAGCTGCATGCAGGTGTCCACTGTCAGTCTTATCTTTGGTCACGTAATGCTGTCTCTGTAACGAACATGAGTACAAAGCTAGAGTGTGATTATATTGTCACTCTGCAGGTAGGATATAAATAGAGTTTTAACGGATTCTGTATCACTTGCAAGGCTCCTGCTGCTCACTGGTGGTGGTGATGCCTTAAAATGTTTATTAAAATGACTTGAAGTGTTGTTTAAGCAGAGTGTCTCGCAGAGTCAGCTAGCTTGGCTGCTGTTTTCAGTTCACTGTATCAATCAGGACTTTAGGGTCTCTACATTTTAATTTCTTTTGCGTCAGAATCAACTTTGTTGGCTCGTTTCTGCACCTCAGTTGCATAAATTGCCTCCTGAGCTGTCAAAAGTAGGTAATAGACTGCTTTGTAAAGAGCCTGCACTCTGAGGGCTCTGGAAGGCTTTTTCCAGACCAGACATTTTTTAAGTCCAAACTTATGAAAAGCAGTTTTAGCTTTTTCTTCTGAAGTTTAAATATTACAGCTTAGGCACTGCCTAGTATTTTTAATAGCTGATTGTAAAGGTTCAGCTGTGAGACCTTGTCAGCTGCTAAATGCTGACAAGCTCTGTCAAACATCTGGACCGTAGATGAATTTGGCAGTATTTTGAGATTCTAACCAAGCACACAGATGTAGACTACTGATGAGTGTCCAGGACTCAAGTGATTTTTTTTTTTTAACTTGAAAAGCTGAAAATGTGTGCTTTAACTTTCCAGATTAATTCCCTGTCTGCCTTAGGGAAGCAACAGGAAAGAGATTGTTGAAAGCAGTGGTGCTGGCCTACTGTAACCATGAACTTTCACTTCAGTAGTTCTAATGTTTGATACAGACATTTTAACTCAGCTGTAATATTTCCATTGTAAAATCATAAAATTGATCAATGACTTGGTATTTTTATGATCTGAAACCTGTGAACAGCCTTCAGAAGAAACATGGCTTCTTCTAGCTTTTCCTAAAAATGCATCTGGATGAGTTTGCTTCCTGTATTTTCATCCTATGTCATAATGTGCAAGTCTGGTACCTTGTTTTTATCAGGCAGGGCCATATAACCTTCTATATAAAATGATGAGAAGTCCTCCTGAGGCTAGTTAAATTATTGGTCCTTGTACTAAGTATCTCCTCTTGCAGTTAGAATCTCTTAACTTCTTGTGTAAAAGGGCAGTAGAGCATGTCAGCAATTTGGATCCTCGAGACTGCAAAGAGATTAGTCACAACTTCCTTCTCAAGCTCCAGGACCGACCTTTTTGATGAACACAATCCCTGGTTTAGGTGCTAAAAATTAAACCACTGTGTTTTATTTGCATATGCTTCCTGTCTTTTTCTTCCGTGACCAGCCAATTGTACAGCAATCAAAATCCTATTGTTTTCCTCTACCTCAGAAATGATCCTGCCAAACACTGAGTATATTTTATGATTTCAGCCTTCTGTTCCTTTTATTAGAAAATATTCTGTTGTTGTCACTTTCATGTCACAACCTTTTAAAGGTGAGCTGTTTGGATAACTCTGTGGGGACAGTCAGTTCTAGCTCTGCTTTCCCTTAAGATGAGACTGCAGTGAGGTTGGAAGTAGTTGTAATTTGAATTTCTAATGAGAGTCAGAAGAAAAGGATCTCTGCATTAATGACTATTCATGATACTTTTGAATTACTCATAAACTTTCAGTGGCCATTTCCAAGCTTAAATGGTAAAAGTTATGGCTGGTCAACCCACCATAGTAGCACAGATAGCAGTTGGCAATTTAAAATTTGTTTGCAGAAAAACTACTGTGTTTCAGTGTTTAAATAATAATAATAAAGAGTTGTATTGTGAGTGTTTAGGTAGGGATCAGGTCTCTTGTGAGACGAGGGAAGCTGCTGCTTTGTGGAAACCAGGGGTAATAGAGTCTTCATGTCCAATATTTGATCCTGCAGAAGAGCTGCTAGAATGGCTCATTATTTTTAGCTGTCTCATTTTAGCTTGTTTGGGGCAGAAAATGGTCTAGTGATATGAAAAGAATCCATTACTCAAAGCCTGCATGATCTGTGGTACCTAAAAAAAAAAAAGGACAACAGATTTCACACCAAACTGCAAGATCACTGCAGCTGGCTATGGATTTAGTGGCAGTAAAAATAGTGTGAGTCTGAAAAGTTCACACCTACAGTATTTCTTCACAGTTTTCCTGAAACTGTGTTCCTGTAGTAACAGGAGAAATGCAAAACCCAAACTCTGAATTTAGGTTCAGTTAATGCATGCTTCAATCCCGCCCTCAAATTTTCAGTTTCTCATAGCTGTTTTCTTAGTAATGTGTTGGAAGTGCAGCATCCAACACGAAGTGCCTTTTTTTTTTTTTAGCTGAAGTGAGATTGGTGGTTCTAGATGAGATCTAATTGCTTTTGGTTCACAATATGCGCTGTGTTGCTAGGTAGTACATAGTGCAGCACAACATCAGTCTGCTGGAATGAGTCTCAGGAGAGGAATAACAGAATTGGGGAGCTTGCAAATTAGGTGTGATGTACAATGTCAGAGAAGTGGTGGAGAAGTGGACTAGAATTGGCCTTCAACAGCTTATTCTAGTCCAGGAATAAGAGAAACTGACACGGAGGTAAATTTAACACAAGGGGTCAGAACTGCAGTAGCTGTCTGGACTGCAGGTCAGAGCTGAGGCATGTCATCAGGGCTCTGTCTGAAGGTTTTAACAGCATCTGCTTTCTCTCTGCTGGACTTCTAGTGTATGAGCTTGCCTTTGTGAGTGCTAAAATATGCTCCTATAAAAATATCTATCATATACTATGTGTAAGGGTTTTCTGTACATTTCACAAGAGAAGAAGTGAGAAGGATATAGACTCTTTTTGCAGTATTTGTTTTTAGATGACAACTCAGCTTTGTCAGCTCTGATGTTTTCTTTGAAAGGGCATGCTCAAAAGATAGAGCAAAAACACTGAGAAGAGAATGTTTTAAAAAGGGCACATACTAGATGAATATGTTGCTGACAGCCCTACTGTATTCTTAATATTCCGTTTCACAAGAAGAAAAACTTAGAGTGCACAGCCTTGAATTTATTTTACATCTATCATGTTTTGCAGTCCTGTCCCTGTCTCTGATTCAGGTTTTTTAAGCTCTTCATCTCTCAGGTAAATTAAATAGGATTGAAACAGCTGTGTGTTGCCTCTCAGAGTATTGCTTTTATGTGAAAGACAGCAGTGTTCCATAGGACAGAAATTAGATATGCTTCTCTGGGGCAAAATACTTGTAAGTCTAAATGCCAGTCAGTTGAGTGCAGCACCCATATTTTTCATGTGGTTTTCTGTGTTGGTCTCTGCTATTTTTGCTGAAAAGATGTGTCCTGACACAAGATAGACAAATGAGAATGTAATATCTGTGAGGGATAAGGGACAAAAGGATGTACTTCAGGCATTGCTAATTCACAGTATTAGAATATACATTTGACCTGCAGTTGTTGAAAACTGCATCTATCAGATCCCTTTCATTCACTTAGTGCAGTAATTTTACCAAAAGACAGTGGGCAAGACTTTGTGACATTTAATGCTTATGGACTCAGTGCTGCTTTTTGCTCACTGTTTTATCATCTGGTTATTTATATATTTTTAAAATACTTTTCTTCTGAAATCTCTGTACAAAGAGTGGAGAGGTTTGTGTAGAACCTATGCTACCTTCTCATCTTTCTCCTCTCCCTTTTATCATTCTTTTCCTACAGTACTTGAAACAAAAAAAATCATGCACTCAGCTATGCCAGCCAATACTTTTGTATTCTAAGATGGCTATTATTTTGGTCCACTGATACGTGTTAGAATTTCTGCATATACCTAGACTACATTAAAAGAATGTGAAGTGTTGCACTTGTTCTAAAACTGCTTTGGTTGAACCTTTAGCCACTGGCTCTGTTCTGTATTATGATACTGATTAGTAACATGTTCACATACTGCTGTAATTTCTCACAGAACAGCTGCCTTGGTGCATTGGCTTTTATTTTTTCTGTGCTACACCTTAGGTACTGCACACAGGGCAAATCTTATGGTAGGGTCAGAAATAATTTCTTCTCAGGAGTGGTTCTGTAGTATTACTGTGATACCAATGACAAGTGTGGGTACAGTTGCATTTGTAGCAGTGAAACAAAGTATTTCCATCCCGACAGAAACTGCAGCATGAGGGGATCTGTGGTTTGGTTGTGCTTGCTTTGTGTTCAGTGTCACAGCAGGTAGCTGGAAGTGTTCTGGTGTGGGCAGGAGGGTGGGTTGGGAGCAGAACTCCTCCTGTCCCTGCTGCAGTGCCTTGACCTAATGTGGTGCTACAGCTGTGAAGGCTCCACTCCAGGCAGGTGGAAGGGGAGGCTGTGATCTTCTTCCTTGCTGAGATATGTAAAATGGATTTTTTCAAAAGCTTGTGAACAAATGAAACCACAGAGTTTTAGGGGTTTTTTTAGAGTGGGAAAATCAGGGTTCACAAGTATTATGTAGCTGTCACGTGTTTTGCCTCCAGCTGGCTCATAATCTTTAAAAGTTAATGAGTGGTGGTTGGCCTTTGATTGTATCTCGATGTAAAATCACTCTTGTGTTGACAGCCCTTGATAATTAATTGTTAGTGGACAAAACATCTCTGTGTGAATCATTCACACCTTCATTTTTCTAATTCCACCTGCCACCCAAAACCTTTTAGTTCTATCTGGTCACAATACAAAACAACTGGATACCAAATTGCAGAAGTTTGAATATCTCCCCTGGTAATATGTGGGAATTATTTTTTCCTCACACAAGTGTGCTTCTGTTACGGAACTTCATAGAGAGTCTGCCTCGGTGGCACTGCTGTGAGTATCTCTGAGCCTATAGAAAACAGAGGACCAATTGAAGTTGTTAAGAGAGCATATACAAACATTTCTTAATAAAATCAATGTTCTGTGGGAGGTAATGATAACTGCTTTTGCAGGGTTTTCTTTTCTGTTTCTATTGACCTATATAATGTGTAAAGAGGTAATTCTTTTGTAGCCAGAGTTATTCTTGGTTTTGTTCCTTTTCTACAAGGGAAGTTACTGCACTGGTATTTTTTGTATCACATCACATGTAGCAATTGTAATGTGTAGTGTGAAACACTTCGTTTAGTTATCCTCAAATTAAGTTAATTTTTCTTTGAAGTAATGGAAAAGCTTTGACTTTGCATCTTGGATAAAATTTCTGTAAGGAGTTAAATTTTATCTTCTGATGTGCTAGAGTAGCTTTTGTGCCAAATAAAATTGATATTCCGTACTATGTCTGCAAACAAAAAAAGCCAAACAAAACCGCCTTATTTTCTATGTTTAACCTCTGATGTCACTAGTTCCCAATAGAGTTTATTTAAACACTTGAGATTACAAAAAAATTTAAAAAAATATACCTGAATAAAAATATATCTAATAAAAATAATCATAAAGGTACTCAATTATGTAGGCAGTCAGATAATTCTAACTTTAAAAATTTGTACATTGTAGGAAAAAAAAATAAAGGCAGGAGGGCAAGCATAGAAGAAGCGTTGGCATCAAAGTGTTCTGTTCAAGAGTGGATGAGAACTGCATAAACAAATGGGACTTGGACAATCCTCACTTCCCATTCAGTAGGAGCCAGGAAAGAACATGAAGTCAGCTGGGAGTTGCTTAGCTGTCTTTATGGCGTGATCCCTAAGGCTGAGTCCAGAAAGCACGGAGCCAATCTTGCATGCTTTTAGCAGGAGAATTAGCTTATAAATCTGCAGCTGCTGTGTGCAGAAGCACAGGATGTGTGAGTTTACTTGCCAGGCTTTAGAATTGTAACTGGGGTTTTGCTTGATCTGGGAAATCAAGGTCTTAGGGAACACCAGGCAGATAGGCAAGAATAGTCATGAAAAGTGCTGGAGCTGGAGCAATGCTGGATGTTGCTGACCAGAGAGCTTCGGGTCAGCTGAGCAGGATCGGTGTGTAATGTGAAAGGCGTTAGGAGCCCCTCTGCCCTCAGCATCTGCAGTGCTTTAAAGGGGCTTTGTCTCCACCCACAAACTCATAGCTGGAGCCAGCTGTTTGCAGCTCTGACTTCAGCAGTGCATGCACCTCTATGGATCCTTTGTCCTGTGTGCCTCTGCCAGCTTAAGGCTGAGGTGGAGCTCTGAGAAACTGTTCTTGTTTTCAGTTTTGTTATGCTTCATTAGAGCTCAAATCTATAAATAATCCTCCTCTAGAAGAAGGTAGATGCCACCAAGGAACAAAAGAGCTACAGTCACTTCTGTAGTTTCTGTAGAACAGTATTAATGCCACATTAGAACCTCTAAAGCAATGCCCAGATACTTTGGAGGGACGTGGGGTATAAAGGAGTATGAAAAGTGGGGTTTGAAAGGCTCTTGACGGTAGGACTAAGGAAAAACTCAGTCATAACGTAATGATGAAATGAATGGACAAAGTTCGTAATCAGATTGAGTAGCTGGCACTGAATGCTGTTTAAATTGGTAACATGTGGCTTGTCTAGTGCCTCTTGGGTAATATATGGAGAGCAAGGTCTGAAATCAGTTTTCCATGCTCCTGAGAGTGACTTAACTGCTGATTTCCCAGATCTGGTTACCAGTTACCAGAGTCACACGGTATCACTCACCCATCTTGTTAGCACTGCCACCTGCAACAGGGCTTTATGAGCAAGTAAGCTGAATTTTAGTCCTGAACTACTGTTCTTTGTTTGCTACCTTTGTTTGCTTTCCTGAGGCTCCTGTACCTATTGCATCTCTTCTGTAGATAAACTGAGGATATGTTTTAGAGCCTACCAGCCTGCAGTTCAGCGAAAATTCAGCAGTTCAGCTCTTACAGTTCCAGGGAGGCTTCTTTTGTATTGGTGCTCGAATTATTCCATAGATGTCCCTACTTCAGCTCTGATTAGATTTTACAGACTAATTTAATGCCAGATATAAGAGGTACTGAAGACATGTCTGGTCAACTACTCCTGAGTCCTTGTGGAGTGTGAGATTGTCTCTACTGAATATTTATGAAGACTTATCTTTTTTATTTCTGAATATTTATCTAGGAGTGGGTACTTGCACACTTGCCTTGAAGAGTATACCATATTCTCATTCTTCTAACTCTGGAAGCTTTTCATCATAGCAAGACTCTGTTCTCTCCAGAGTTAGGTTCTTGCTAACATCTTGAATAGTATATTTTACTGCCTCTCCAAAGACACTTAGCAGGTATTGATTGACAGGTTATTATCTTGCCATCTCATATCTTTACCTTCAAAACAGTAAATATTTTTCTGTCTTCATTTGTCTGCTTCTGTGTGGTTTTTTTATGTTACTCATGACTGCCTCTTTTCATTTTGCTTCTTTTCATCTGAAGTCTCATGACTTTGGAGGAAAGCTTGTTTAGCCCACAGCATACTGAGGCAGCAAATGAATTAATGGAACAATTTAGGGGGCCTGTATGCTTGCAGTACTGATTCCTCCCTTGCCCCCCTTCAGTGGACTAACTAAATTGATTTCCACCTGGAGAGATCTCAGGGGTACCATTTAGACTTTGAGTAGATTGATGAAATTTAGACACTGTTTGTTAGTCTGTGATTTGGTAGTTTTATTTGCTTGGTTTTGTTTTGTTTTTCTTTTACACTTTCATGCTAACCAAGCATTGCCATACAAGTGGCTGGTACTATCACCTTGTTCCTTTTCCTTGTGCAGACCATATAAAGGCAGTGGATTTGGTGCTGACTACAAGCAGAGTACAGAAATGTTCATGTCTCCAATGGGGTAGCTGTGATTTGAGCAGCACAGTGAGGTGTGGGGACTCATTCTCAAAACCTCTTTCTGTCCTTAGGACAGCTTACATCCAAGTATATCCCTCATCTCTGCTGTTCCACCTTTGAGTTTAAAAATTTAAGGCAATTAAAAAACAACCCCCAACAAAATCCAAACCCATTCTAGCTGCCTAATCTCCGTGGGACATTACAGAGCTTCCCCATGCTTAATAAATGTAAGTTGCAACAAGTGTTATTAATTATAACTTCACAGCATGTTCTTCTCTTTTCCTGACAAAGGATTGGCTTTGATCATTTACATGGATTAAGTTTCTCTGAAGCTTTTGAAAAGAAATAGCAGCTAGTGCAGCTTCTGTCCTAGAAAGGGGCTGGCATGCTCTCCTTACGCGAGTACTGTTTTGTAAAGGAGCCCAGGCTTTCTCCTGAGTTACTGATCTCAGCCAAAGACTTTACCTGCCATTCATGTGGAAGGACAGAGATGTCTTCTAGCTACCTGCAGAAAGGAGTGGTCCTGGGGGCTTCTCAGACAGCTGTACAAAACCCAGTTCCATTCCCAGGGGAGGAGTGTAAGACCCTCTCAGCCAAAGCTCTGGTAAAGAAGTGCTGAAAGTAGAGGAGAGAGGAGGAATGATCCAGAACTCTTCTTCAAAGGTCCTTGGCAGCATAATGACCCATGGCCTGTTAAAAGCTATTCACTATGTTAAAGTGACAACTGGGAAGAAATGTGAATGGGAAGTTAAATGTAATTTCTTTAGCGATTTCTTAACATAATTCTCCAGTGCTCCCAGTAAAATTGTTCCAATTTCAGTCGTTGTTGTGGATATTCAGTTCCCATTTGGACCACACAGGGAAGTGGTCAGCTGCCACCTGCTAACAGAAGTACCAGCCTTCCCTGCAGTGCACACAGATGTGGCTGGAAGATCTCACTTAACAGCCAGATACTGCATGTGTGAACTCCCAAGTAAAACTGGTGAGAATGCCCCAGGAATGTAGCTTTCTGTGAGTCATGCCCATCACCAAGTTGATTGCATCCATGTGTCTCAGCGCTCTACAGCCTTTAAAAAAAAAACTGAAGGATTGCTTTTGAATATCTCTAATAGAGGAGGATGTGATTTTTAAGGCAGTTCTAAAACTATCTAGGTAAAAACAAGTGAAATATGCTGGATAATGAAAAGCCTTTGAAAACTCCAGTGATGCATGTAGAGGGGTAATGTTCACTGCTTGTTTTTACCTTATTAAATGCATACTAGACACTTGAATTTCATTGTTTTAACACCTTGAAATAGCACATGTTCTGAAAAGGGAGAGTTGACATCACAGTAAGTGTTAGCAAGGGACTCTCAACTTGCATTATCACATTTCACTCTTATTGTATATGAGCACATGAGTATACAGATAGGAAGGACTGCTGGGTCATTGGGTGTGCTCCTCCACAGCAGCAACAACTGTGTTAAACTCAGAAATAGTCACACAAAATGAACTCCACATATTATGGGTGATAATACGCTTCTTATCAATGTAGTATGAATTGATAACCTGTAATAAAAGATCAGATATTGCAACTAAAATGTGCCATGAAGCAGAGCTGGAAAGTTTGAGGATATCACTAGAGTGTTAGGCCAATGTATTTGCCAAATTTATTAGCCAAAATTTGTAGATTGTTCTAGGAATTAGCCTGTATATCTTATTATAGAGAATGGCAAAAGCAATGCAAAAACACCTCCTGGCATTGTGACCAGACTGTGAGGCGGTGGCACGGTGTAGAGTTTCTTTCCTCTCCAAATTCTTGTAAGTGATATAACATCAAACATGAGCAGCACTTAGGCTGCTGTCCATACAGTTGCAGTAAGAACAGCAGCACATGGAGTGCTCCATTCCCTGGCATCCTGGAGCTTTGTTGGCCTTCTGCAGTGTTATCTGTGCATGTCTCCAGACCCCTGCCCTCCCACCCCAGGGGAGGAAAACACGGAGGCCAGACCACGAAATAGAATTTTATCTCACAACAGGTTTGCTCTAAAAAACAAGAGATGAGGTTGGGAAAAGTATTTGGCAGTGGTTTTTCCTGGGCTCCAGGTTTGATAGTCTAGACTGGAGTCCTCTGTTCTCTGCTCCCACAATTTCTGAGCTCCTACAGCTGCCTAGTCTCTCTCTCTGCAACTGTTTCACTAAGCTTTCCTACCTGATTTGCTCATATCTTTCACTGCTTTTATACTGCATATCCATCCCAAAATCAAAGTTACCTTCCCATCTCCTTGCATGAGCAATCTGTGTATAGTCTCTGTTGAGGAGAGAATGAAAGTATGGAGTGGGAGGCTTGTGATGACAGCAAATCAAGTGCTCTCAAACACTGGAGTAAATACAGAGTAGTTTTTGCTTGGGCTCTGCATAGGTGCTACCAAGGTCAAAGTACTGCTCATTTGTAAATCTGTCCTGAAACACACACAGATGCCTACTGAGCACCCAAATCATATGGAGATGAAATGGAAACAAATCTGCTTCCTAGTTTCTCAAATACAAAGTTAGCAGATGTGTGTATGTTTCTTCCTCATGCTGCAAAATCCCTTATGACAGTACTTGGGACAAAGTTACAGATATTTGCTGCCTTTTGAAATTGGTTTTTGTTTTCTCCTTCCTTTTGAACTTCTCCTGTTACTGGTATTTTTTGCCTGCTGGATGAAAAAGTGACCAAAAAAAGGATTTTTTTCCTTCATCTTTGTCTTGGAAGTCTGACAGATAGGAACTCTTAAGCCCGCACACCATTGCTAAATTATGACACATTATTGCTTCTATTTCTCTGCTCTCTCTCTTTGCTGCTGGAAGGATAGGGAGGTTAGGAGAAAACAAAGGTCCAGGCTGCTTTGGGAGGTGGGAAACCTGAGGAAGGAAGACCATGATTAAAGCAATAAGAGAAAGGACACGTTGTAAAGGGAAAGGAAAAGGTGCCCAACAGAGGTGAGACGGGATCTGCACCAGCAGTCTCAGAAGCAGGATAAAAACACTGAAACCAGTCCTTTCCAGAAGGGAAAGTTGAGATGTGTTTAGAGCTTATCACTGGAGGCACAGCAAGCTTGCAAATCCTGTTGAAGTGGTCACACAAGAGAGTTTAACCTTGGCACATACTGAAGCATTTTGTTAAAGCATTCACTTTGCAAATGAGTGTCGATTTAATACATAGAAAAAATTGTGTGTGTGCTATAGATCTCTTCCAAGACAAGAGAGCTAACATGTAAATATTTAGTTCTGTTCCCTTTGGTGAGATGGAGGCATTTGCTGCAACTTCCTTGAAGCTGTGACTGTTTCCATGTGGTGTGTGACCTGCCTGCTGGTGCCCCTGTGTGCAGTGGGGTTTCTCAGCAGGGCAGGTGCACTCTGCTAGGTCGGCCCCCCAGCTCGAGTTCTCAGCCAAGGTTGAAACAAGTGGTTCCATCTCTTGCTAACAAATACAGGCTGTGGAATTTAAATGAAAGTGATGTTAAAGCCTAGGCATGTCAGAAAACTAAATAACAGGTGAAAGACTATATAGAAAAGATATATATATATATATAGGGAGAGTAAGGGGTTTTTTAATATGCATAGGTATATATGTAAAAAGAAAGGGAATGGAGTAATTTTCATGTGCAGCTGGAGGAAGGGAAGACTAAAAGACTGCCTTGAAAGAACTGGGGGTGTGGAGGAGGGGCAGGCATAATGTAGTTTTTTTCCTGATGGAAATTAGAGTTCAGAGTTTTGCTGTAACTTTTCTGAGCAAGAGCAGCAGTTGATTGATTGTGCTTTAATTAGGTGCTGTAATGTGCTCATGCTGTGGATGCATGTCTCTGAAAATTATGCCCTAAATTAACTCAGTAGTAGAAAGACTTCCTTTTTAGTGCAGTTAACAAACCAAACAAAACCCCAAACAGAAAAATGCCCTTAATCTATACTGATCTGTGGACAATTTAACTTTTAATTTAGTAACATTACTTAAATTGTAAACTCATTTTCTGGTGTGGTATATGAGCACCTTTTAATTGTTGGGTCACTACAATAGTGATTCAGGAAAGCAGACTTGCTAATTGGGTGTTTCAGACAGCAGTTAAATCCAGTTAAAGTTTGGGTACCTTGAGCACGTGTTGGTTTTAAGACATGAATTTGACTGCCTTGAGCATGGGTTTTACAAACCTGTATGTCTTTAGAGAGCACCCATTATTCCTCAGAGAAACAACAAAGGCAACAAGACACTTGCTTTAGTTGAATAAAGTGTTAAAACCAAAACAGTTGAATAAGGTGTTAAATTGTGTACTGAAATTTTGGGAAGCTTTTTTTATTCTTCTCAACACTGGAAACAAAGTAAAATGACTTATCTTCATTTTGGAGGGATTTATAGTTTTAATAATGCAGCATTCCCCAATAATACTTCCACGCTATTTTATTACCTCTAAAGATGATTTGGAAATGTAAATCTAAATTTTTAAAAATAAATCTGATCATGCTAAATTGAACATCAGTAATTGTCACAGGAACTGTGATCTAGCCCATTAAAGCAGACATGGAGAATTTTTTTGAGTATTTATTCTTTCCATATCCAGAACTCTTCATTCAAGAGATGAGGAAGTTGAAGCTTGTCAAGCTGTGGGATTCCCATCTGAATTTTAAGAAGCGGGCTAAAAATTTGCTAACATTCTGCAGAAGAGATTTTAACTGTAGATAATTATGTGAAGATTGTACATGTAAGTTATGCTGAGGAGCAGAAGCTCTGAGTTCCTGGCACAGCCAAAGCTCTCAGGCGTTCCTTGCCTTGCTTGTGGCAGTGAGTGGCTGATGAAATGGGGCTGGTCTCATAGGACACAGGCTGAGTTTCAGATTTGAACAAGTTTATCCAGCCAGCCTGAAAGCTGCAAGCCTGTGGTTTGTCAGATGGTGTGTTAGTCTTGGTAATGTTTTGTTTGTAATGAATCAACTTCAAATATAGACAATCATCAAACTTTGTCTTTCATATGTGTATTTCACGTGTATTGTGTGTAAGCGGAGGAGCAAAGAATGTGTTGGTAATGGAGGGAGAATAGCTTTCAGTGAATCCTCAGGCGTATGAACCTGATGTTTGTTTAATCCTGGAATGTTTATCAGTAATACTGGAAAGTGTCTTCCAGAGTTAAAGTATTTTATTACTTGGGAAGACAGTAAAGGAATTGTTTTCCAATTTCTGCTTTTATGGCTTGCAGTTAAAATGGAGAAGTAGAATCCCTCCCCCTCCTCCTGATCCTGCCCTCTGGCAGAAAGGTCAGTAGATGTTTGTGATCTCTGTCATTTGTATCTAAATTCAGCTGGCATGCTCTGTTGACTTGTAAATTTGTAATGGATCACAAGTTCATAAACGACAACAGCAATATAACATGGATAGAGGCCTAAATGCAAGGGGATTTGCCATGTCAGCTTTATTAACATGTAAGCTTCTCTCTACTTGTGATAGCTGATATTGTATATCTTTCCAATATTTAAATTATCATTGACAAGAAATTTAGCTTGTGACTTTTATCTGATTTGGTACTTTGATTATAAATTGTGAAACAATTAATTTCTAGCAAGTGCTTCGGGGGAAGTAGTATTTCCAATGGATTTGCCCTTGGAAGCAAAGGCCCCTTATTAATGGTTCCAGTTTTATTAGTTGGTTAAAAACGAGCTTTTAGAATATACAATTCTCTTTTAGAAAAGTTATTGTTCACCCAAATGTAACTTGTGGAGGTAGAGTGAAGACTTTGAAATGGAGGATTAAAGACTATTTGTAGAGACCTTTACTCAATGTATTCTAACTTTCTAAGATGTAGAGCTCTTTCAAGGATAGAAATAAATGACTTTTCAGAGGTTGGATGAGAACTAATTCCATATGTTGCTCTGGGTGGTAAACATTGATTTCCTCTTTGATTGAAGAAGCTTAGAATGTGTGAAATCCTCTTTAGGACGAAGAGCTCCCAGTGCATCAGTAGGGCCAGCTTTTTCCACAACTACTGCAGTTTACTGCACTGCTTACGTTGTTGGGAGTTGAGCAAGGACGTTATCTCAATACAGAATTTTACAGACATTAACATGGGAAGCAAAACATCTTCCTTGTGCTACACTTTTGGAAGGCATTCTGCATACAGTTATTTTCCAATTATATTCTTAACTTTAAAATCAGTAGAAGCTTGTCACTATAAACTTCTCATGTAAAAAGAGTAGTTGGTGATAATTTATTGAGGGCAAATCACAACAATATTGTATCAGGTTTCTAAGGTAGGCAGATAGATGTCCACCTAGTGTTTTTATTGCCGTTCTGTTTTAGCAGATGTCTTTTCTTTTCCTGACACTATACTAAAAAATATATGGCATATATAGTAATCCTAATGAGCTAGATGTTTTCCTGAGTTTAAAAAAATCTAATGATAAATTTTTGAATTCCAGGACAAATAAAATTACTTACTTCCTTTATAACCACTTTAACAGTGGTGGGTATCTCAAGTTCAGTGTTTGGTCCTGCCGTAGGTGGTCACTGAACACGTACTTTAGCAGACTTTATGAAAAAAAAGGTCTCAGTAAAGCACTGTCATTAGTTAATATACTTTATCTTCTGAAGAAGTGATGCCTTTTTCTCAATTTCTTTAAAGTCAGATAATATCAAAACAAGAGCTGTAGTAAGGATGGATGCATATATAATATGCATTTAACATCTCCTTGATGAAGCCTATCAAAGTACTTCCTTTCTGTGGACATAATCAAATGCCTGGATTCGCTTGAGGTATAGAGAAGCCAAAGCCAAGTCTGTCCTCATCTTTATCAAGAATAGAAAAATTAATTAATGTACAATGAACACAGTACAATTGTATTCCCTGTTTTTTCTGGTTATAGAAAGACTAAAACACTGGTTTTTTGGTGCCTATCAAAACATTCAACACTTGAATTTGTTACTGGTGGGTTCATTTTAACTGCCTTATATGAGATACATCTGCTCATACATAAATGTACATTCTCAGATAAAGCTGGAGACAGAGGTCCTCTGGTGAGGAGATAGTAGATTGCTCTGTTTGTCTCTGCCAATATAAATTTCAGTAACATGTTTAATAGTATGTGAGTATCATTTTGTGGGCAGTTTGAGTGTCTGCCAAAGATCTATTTTGGGAAATAAAGTAGAAGATTCCTGATGTAGTATTTGTACCTGGAAAAGAGCTGAATCTCCAGTGTGAAGAGTGTAAAATCAGGCTGCTTGCTGAACCCATCGAGTCACTCTTGGAGGGACGGAGATAGTTCTGGACCAGTAATACTCAGCACATTCATTAGTGCTTTTCATTCTGTCATCTGGATTGCAGTTACTAAGTTTGCAAATGATGTGCACTTGGGAGGGACTGCAAACATGTTGAAGGACACAGTGAGAATTGAGCATAATTTTATCAGGTTGGAGAAGTGGTTTGGGAGGAAAGTGGGATGACACCATGTAAAGAAAAGCATCAGTTCCTAGACTTTAGAGTAATAAAGGGCATAAAATGCATGAACACAGAGTAGAGAATAACTGGCTAGTGGGCAGTTCTGTAGAAAAAAAATCTGATGATAATGTTTAGTCTGTGGTCCACCAAGGCTGAAGGGTTAAACTTGTGAAAAGGATGTCAGAGTGCACACAGAAGCCTTGTGAAGTAATCCCTAAGGGCTAAACTGAAGTGTGGTGTTTTGTTCTGGGCATCTTCCAGGGAGGAGGTGAAGCAGTGGGAGTGCAGAGGAGAGCAGTGAGGATGATCAGCCTTAGATAACTTGGTGTCTGGAAGAGAACTGAAATATCTGGGCTGGTTAATCTAAAGAAGACAGGATGGGAGAGGGGATTTTAAAAATAATTTTCAAGCACTTAAAAGTCTGCTGAAAAAAATAAAAAAACCCTTTGTGTACAGGGTGGATAGGAGAAGTGGTAGAGAACTCTAAACTGCTCTAGTAAAGTAGATGCAAGTTGGGAAAATACTTCTAACAGAAAGAATTCTGTCAAATTGTGAAGTAGATTGGGATATCATGGAGTCTTGATTGTTCGATTTCTTTCTCATCTGCTGGTGGATTTTTCTCAGGAAAGCTATAAACCTTGATTCTTCTATGGACAATGGATAGACTAGACAACTTTTTATAATTTCTTGTATCCGTTTAATTTGTTTTGTTTGTTTGGTGTTTGGGTTAGTTTTATTTTGTTTGTTGGATTTTTTTTTCTTTTTGGCACTTCATGTTGGACTGCAGATTTGTCTCAAGTGCATTTATGGATGAGACATTTTGGACACTGTAGATACCTTTTCAAGTGTATTAAATACTATGATTTAGCCTGCTGAGTTTAAATTTCTCTGAACAATTCTCTATGAGATCTAGTACTAAAAGCAAAAATGATTTTATTAAGAAAACTGACTTTTAGAGACTATCAAGAATGGGTAATTTTTCTTCTGTGATGATTTGAGAATTATGGCTTGGGGTCACATCAAAAGCTGCAAGCAGATTTGAGAGTGAAATTGTTTCATTTGTCCCTCTTCCTTTCCATTTTATCAAACTGGCAATAATGGAGAGATGTTTTAATTTTTCATATTTCACTTTTTAATTTGATCTACTAAATTAATTTTAAATATAAACTAGCTTCCTGGACCTACTTAAGGCTGTTTTAGAGTCTGAATATCTTGGCACATTTAATGTAAGTGGAATATTGTATAGAAATTTCTTATAATCTATTCTGTTTTGCTTTTTACTGCCAATCTCATCATTCAAATACACATAGCACGTGCCCAGCTGATATAACTTAATTATGTTGAATTTATGTAACTTAATTATTAAACAGCAGTTTTTAGAGATTTGATTTCTGTCCTTCTTTGAGCACTCTTGTTGGCTTAAAGGAACAGCTGTATGGAAGAATACATTTTAAAGAAGAAATTCTTTAAAAATTGCACCTTTGGTTTTATGTTCTTTTTCCCCCTTTTCTTTCTGGGATCCTTTTCTTTCTGAATTTCAATTAGGTTGTTAAAATACTACTTTAAAACCAAAATAAGCAAACCTATGCAATAAAAACCAGAAGATAAAGGTGTATTTTACCTAAAATTTATTTAAAATACTCTCAGAAATTAGACCTTAGGATGTTCATGAAATGTGACAGTGTAATAGCAGGATAATTTTTTTTCCCCCCTGCTTCTCAGCAGAGACTCCACAGAATGGTTGTCTGAACATAGTGCTGTGAGTGGCAGGCTGAAAAGTTTGCTGCTAGCACTGGAAGACCATGGATCATTTGTTGTATATCTGAGTGGGCAAGACATTTTGTGGGATGGAATTAGATTGCTTGGGAACTGGAGAGCTGAGTGCTGTGTACATGTAGACATTGCCCTTTCTGAATGTTCATTACTCCCTTCCTTCTGTGGTCAGTGAGGCACTTGACAAGGGTGATTCAGAACTTGGTGTGAATCATCTTCTGGAGGTCCTGTTTGTGTAGGAAGATAAGGAAAATTGTGCCTTTCATTCAGGGCTTGAGTCAGCTGCTTAAAACTGGATAGATCTCAGCCAAGGTCCCTGCATCTTTGAAAAGTAAAAACTAAAGAACAAATGAGAAGTCACATTACTGTTACCTGCCTCGGGCTGCTAGATCCGTTTCAGGGCATGAGGTGACCTTTCAACACAAGATGGATGCTGATGCTGGGCTGATAGATAAGAGATAAATGCTGAGCCCCTCTCCCATTTTGTGTGTGCTCTTGGGGTTGTGTGTCAGGCCACGTTCCCAGCTTTAGACAGGCACAGCAGTTTGCATTTGAGAGCCTGCCATGGTTCATGTGGGCAAAAGTCCCGGATGGGAAACTTACACACAGCACGTGAATGCTTAGTATGGTAAGTAAATATACTTACTACTTACTATAGTAAAATAAATAAGTGTATATTCACACATTCAACAGCCAGTCCCCGCTCCCCTAACACCCACTCTGCCCCCATTTCTGGAATCTTTGAGAGAGGAGTATGGTCATACACATCCATCCATCCATCCATCCATCCATCCATCCATCCATCCATCCATCACAGTTCTACTTCTCATGAAGTAGGAGAGCAGTTCTGATCACTGCTGTGGTGATGTTATGAGCACATCTGAGCTGAAAACAAATACAATTAACCTAAACCATTTTTTGACACAGAAAATGTCTCTGAGCTTGTATTTTGAATATTTATTTTTAGAACACCTACCATTTTAAAGCAAGAAGTTCATAGTGAAAATGTTGGTAATTTTTCTTAAACTGTTTTGCTTAGGAGTTGGTGTTATTCCAAGAGGAAGGATAAATTCAGTTGTTTTTCTTCTTCATGGATTCATTTTTTCCTATCCGTTCATTAACCACAGCAAAAACACTTGCTCTGCTTTGTTAGGTGTGTCCTTTTGGACTGCATCTTATAGGCTGTGTTCAGACTAAATTTAGAGGGAGCTTCACCATTCGTTGCAGCCCTGTAATTATGACTGCAGCAACCTCAAAATTGATCCAACTAAATTAAAACACAAATTGCTTCTGCTGCTCATGCTGTTTGGATCACCTGAGTATTTCTTCAGTTAGTGATACTTCTGAAACTGGAGAATTTTTGGTTTTGAAGAAGTGGGAGAAAAACAGCCCAGCTGAGCTTTGACATTAGAAACCTCTCTTGGCCCTATTTCTGATTATTTCCCTCTGCTCCCCCTACCTGGGGGCTTTTCATCCAGTCATGACCCCTATGGCAAAGTGCCTTAGCCCTGCTGGTGAGAAGATGTCAATAATTCAGATCACATTATGCTGGCAATTCAATCAAATAGAAAGTTACCTATGTTTCAGAAACATTTAAAATTCCTAGTTACGTAGGAAGTTAATTTGAAAGAGCAGCTGAATGCCTCCTGGAAAATTTGGAGAGTTTCTCTTTAGTACCCATTTTGCTGGCTTGCTCTTATCGTATATTTTGTGAATTTCTCTAACCTTGTTCTTGATGACAAAAGACATTTGCATGAAAACAGGATCTTTGTTTCTTAAGTGTTCATCTGTTCCTGCTGTTTATTTCCAACCTAAAGTCATAATCCTCCGTTTGTGGCATCACAATTGGTTGCAGTGGAAATTATTATGTCATCACAAATGGAGGATTATGACTTCAGGTGGGGGGGATAAGCAGCAGGAACAGATGAACTCTTAAAAGCAAAAATGCTGTTTCATGTAAATGTCCTTGGTAACAAAGAAGAAAGGATGGTGAAATACAGAAAACCAGAAAATTGGTATGGGCAGACTTGTGTCTGAACAGTAGGGCAGCAGATCTTCCTTCAGGCAGGAGCAGCTATTTTAAATTAAGAACATGTCCATGTAGAATTCAGGCTTTTAAATATTTTCCCCTCAATTAAAAAAAAAATTATAAATACTGATGTTGTTACTCAAATACTGAGATGACCACACTGTTCAGGGAGAGATTTCTCATCTTTGTTACACTTTCTTTTATTCCTTTGTGTATCTGTTTGTCAAGTCACTTCTAATCTTAAGGGAGTTTCCCTTTTTGTGACTGCTGGTAGGATTTTCAAGCCCAAACCCCACCCTTTGGAATGGAGCATCTGCCCTGTGTGAAGCAGGATGACCATGGTGGAAGCTCATCTAAACCACACTGCTGAGCCAATCAGTCAAAAGCATTTCACAGGCTGTTTCCATTTAAAACCACAAGCAGCAAGCTGACATTTCTCTTCAGCATCATAAGATGGAAAGCTCTGAAATACCCAGAAGCAATCTCAGCTTGTACCTTATTTGGCTTTATCTGAGCATTTTCCCCCACCCCCTCCATCCTACAGCTACTCTATTCTTTAGTAAAAGGAAGTTTAAAAATTATTGATGCAAACTAAAAGGTTTATAAGAACAGAAACTAAAATAACGAATAGAAATGAGGATAGGGAAAGATTAGTAACAAAGCCTATTGTCTGCTTTCTGTGGTAGAAGCCAATTTGACTTGCTTTCATTAAAATTCTCCTTGTTAACTCGGAAGATGTGTTGGTGATGGACTATTTGATGTCTGAGAAGTGGTGAGAAGTTAGCTGTCTAATGATGGACTAATTAGAAAGCTCATCCTAGCAGGATCCATGGAAATTGATTTGCACAGTGCCATTTTTGCTAATGACAGTCATGAATACGTTTGCAGTCCTTTACTTACTCTTCCTACCCACAGCTAATGAAAGAGAAGCAATCATTAAGAGCTCAGCTAGTCTATCTGAAGTTTTCTTTGCCTTGTAGGAATAGCCATACTTTAAGAACTTCAGCTTTAAGTAATATTCTTCCTAGAGAAACACGTGCCTGATGTCTGCCTCCTCTAAAATGAGCATGTTTTTCTATTGTGTCTGTTTTTGAGTTATCCTTACTGAATAGAGAGTCAGTGTCCTTTCTGTGCTATTTACAGAAAATGACCATCACTGCATGGGACTAGAAGAAACCATAAATATATAGTCTGAATAAAATTAAAATCAATTAGACAATTTTTCTTACAAGGGCATAACATGTCCATCCACAACTAGGTCATGCATTTTTAATATTTATCAGTCTAAGGCAAATAAAAACTATTGCACTTAGTATCTCCTCTTACGATTTTATTTACCCAACTGCTTTCAGATGCCTTTAATCTGCCCAGATGGTATTTGCCCAGCCAGGTCCATATGGCCCAGTATTCACAAACTAGAAGTTTCTGCACAAAGATTTCCTGAAAAAAATACGACAATCAATGCAGCATGGCTACCCATAAGTACATCCTTCACTGTCCATAGGGCTCTAGCTTACTACCACCTTCCAAGCTTCTCAAGGCCTTCTCTGGTCAATAATGCTCTAGCATCGCATTGCTCTTCTGTTTACCTCATCTACCTTAACTTCTGTTTAAGTCTCTGTAAATTCTGCCACAATTAAAGAAAAATACAGATATTTTCAACTATCCCTAAACTACTTCTTTTAGGTGTGTTCTGGCAGATGAAATCAGTAGCTGGGGGGGTATTGCATTAAGTTCCAGGAGTTAGCTGTACCAAAGTTTTCATATGTTTTCAGTGAAATGGATGTCCTATAAAACCTGTCAGGCAAAGCTGGAATCTAAGAAATAGAAGTGAAAAGTGTAAGTGGACAAGCAACTGGGAGCTGGAAGTAAGAGGGCGAGCAAGGGAATGGTGAAATGTCATTGCTGGCAGCAGTGAAGGAGTCTGAGGTGCTGCAGTGAAGACTAGAAACAAGGGGAATGGATAGCTTGAAGCTGCTGTTATCTGGATGGATTAGAAGAAGGGATAGCAGAGCAATCAGAGTGAGTTATCAGAGAAATAAGAGTGGAAAAGGAAGGAGGAAGGTTTGAATGACTGTGTCTGAGTTTCTTAGGTTTCTTCGTAGTTAGACAAAAAGAAAACAGGAATTCTTAGGGAGCCAGAGGCAGCAAGAAAGTGGAAAAAACTTGGAAATCTTCATGAGAAATTCTGCTAAGAGGACAGCTAATTTCCTCTGGAACAGGGAGGTTGTATGTAGACAGTATCACAAAACAACATCATGTTGGTTTCAATGTCTGATTTAAATATGAACAAGAAAAGTCTACTTAATTGTAATGAAAATTAGTTACCTTGACATAACAAGGGAAAAAGAAAATAAAAAGATTGTTCATCTTGCCATAAAGGAATTTAGGTGAGGTCAGCACTTTATTTCTGAGACTGAGCCTGTCCAGTTTATCTTGTGCCTGCATTCACTCCTTTATTTTGAAGAAGTTCCTATACATTAGTTCCCTGAAGCAAAAACCTTATCTGATTTTAACAATGAAAACAAGTGTAAGTGTATTCATCTAATGGCTTGGGGTTTCCCCTGAAAGAAGAAATTTTCTAATTTAAAAATGTATTTCTAGCTCCTCCATTCAAGTTTTGTTTTGTAGCATCTGTAAAATATATATGCATGCACATATTATACCTATATATGTATATATGAGAAGCATCTAGATACGATAGGTGCAAGATTTTGAATTTCTTTGCTGTTTCAGTATTATCTCCCAGCACTAGCTACTCATCAGTTTTGTGGGCTTTTGTAATATTTATTCCTTTTTGTTCCTGCAGTACAACCTACAAAAGGTATTAAGAAGAAACGGCAAACCTTTATTACGTACCTCCTGCACTATTACTGGAGGGAGCTTTCAGTAGTCCTGTGATCCATACCATTCAACACCTAAATATGCTACCACGTGTAAAGAAACAACTAACACTTTCTATAAATTAGCCTTTTTTGGCAATTTTTTTATATGCTAAACTTACTTAAAAGTTAAAATTAACCTGGAAAAAGCAATTGAATGGATGCATAACTCAAATAAAGATGTTCCAAAATGGCAATCAGGGATGACTATCCAGTAGAGCAGACTAGAGAAGATTTATATGTAGACCATGTTAGGACTTTCAGAAGTAATATTTAGGAAAATAAGTTATGAAAGCTATGGATATACAGTAATGTGATCTACTAGCATTGCATAACATACAGTATTGATGACTGATATTTTAAAAGAAATATTGCTAAATACAGGCTCAAACTTCAGTTTAATTTAAAGTTCAGGTCATGTAGCTGGTTACTTACAAATAAATAATCTAGATTAATGACTTGTTGGCATGCTTAGAACAAAATAAATGTCAATTTGGACAAGTGGTTTGTAGTGTCATTTACTCCTGCACAATTCTGATAAACATATTGGTTAACTGCACTATATTGTGTAAAGCAGATATAAAACCATATTGAGTGATGGAATTTCGCTGAGACATGATTAACATTGATCATGTGGCTGAGTATCTGTGTGCAGTACTCAAGTGTAATGTGCTCTTTCTGTATGGAAACATCCCTGTTTCTGAAGAGCTGCTGTATGTTAGAGGATTTGATAGCTGTTGGTAATGGATGTGATGGGGGTTAGGCAGCCTCTGGACAGTGAGTTCATTATAATAATTATAAAATTCTCTGTGAATAAATCTGTTACTCGTCCAGTTCAGGTCAGAGGTGTAACTTTCATAGGCACTGAACTACCTGGCTGCAATGAAGCAAAACAGTAAAGGAAAGGCCACATTAATGAAAAAGCAATGAATGACGTTAGAAACCTAAGACACTGTTAGAAAAACAGTAGTGATCTACCTAGCTGGTATCTGGTGTCCTGCCATCCAAAAAGAAATCACCTACACAGTTCTGTTCTCACCTAAATGCAGCCTTTGTTCTGCTTTACACTTTCTTCCCCTTCACATGTGCCTCTCATCTTTCTTCCCTTAACATGCCCTTTCCACTTCATATTCCCAGTGGAATTGCCCTACCTTCTGTGCAGGATCTTTTCCTTTTTCCCACTGCCAAGAACCCTGTATTCTCTCTTTCCTTTCTTCCTCATTATATGGTATTTACTTGGCACTAAAATTCACTTTTGTGAGCTATAGTATTCTTGCTTTTCCTCACCTGTATTTTGAAAGAGGAAGGATTTGGCTTTGTTTTATGGTGGTCAGTCTTTTAAGGTGGATGTGTACCATGGAACTTCTATATTTCTCCACTGGGAGTTTTCCTTAAGCAGAGCCAGTGGCCTTGCAAAACACAAAGATCAGATGATTGCTGTCACTTCTTGCTCAAGGTGGAGATTGTTTCAATAGACCTGCTGAAATATCCAAAGATACCTGTGTCATGCTTTATTGGGAAATTTCTTTTACAAGATGTTTGGATTTACTTTCAAAATTTTTAAAAAATACTTGTGTTGCCCTTGTCATCTTCTGTTCGCTTGAGTTTACTGCAGCCAGAGAATAGTGGTGAAAGCCCAGGCAACAGGCAAGCTTTGGGTAAACTTTAATGCCAGGAGCTCCTCTGGGGCTGCCATTGCTTGTATTATGAATCTCTTCTGAGTTTTACTCCGGGTTTTACTTTCCTGTAAGAAGGTGTTAAAATGTAGCCCTTCATAACCAGGGAAATCAAAGCCATTGTGCAGCTGGTAAAGCCAGCATTTCTATTCTGGAAAGTCTGTCCTGGATTTCATAATTTATTTAAGACTGGTGAAGTATTGGAAGTATTTTCATCATTCTGAAGTGTAATTGAAGGAAGCAGTTACAGAAAACCTTTTGTGTGTTTTCAGTGGAGTGGTTAGGAAGCCTAGTCAGGGAACAGAGAAAGTCTTCAGAATTAAGGTGATGAATCACAATTTTCAAGTTCAACAACAATGACTATTAGAATAATTTTTGAGTAACTCATTGACTGAAATATGTTTTAATAGTCATACTTCGTGTTACTTAAAAAATGGGAATGTTCAAAAATTTTTAATGTAAGGGGTGCACATAAAGAATAGATAAGTTATCTTGGTTTAGTTGCCTATTTAGAAGAGAAATGAGTAGAATATTCTTGTGTTGCCTATTCATCAGTCATGTAAATTTTCTGCATACTCTGATTTCATCAGAGAAAAGTTCATTTATCTCTGGGGAATTGGAACAGTGAGCTTGTAAGTCATCCTGCATTGGGTAGCCCTCCTCATCTGCCTTTTCCCAACAACCTGTCCTAGCAAAACCAAACAACTGATATGCTTTGCACTTCAGTGTCCCCTCCTGCCCCCATGATTATCCTTGACTGGGTGTAGTCAGGATTTTATTAAATCAGGTGGGGTGAGGAAGGGGACCCCACTGGATTTTCTTGCTCACCATGTTGCTTGGCTCACTGCCTATCTGTAGATACGATTTGATTTTTCTCTTTATCCCCTTCACAGTTGGGTGGCATAATTTAAAAAAAAAACCCAACAAAACAAACAATAAAATCTTCACATCTTTGAAAATCTGTAGTAAAGAAAAGGATCCATAGCTTTATTCAGAACTTGAGACAGAATAAAAAGGGTCATATATCGTTTTCTCTACTGCCATTTTTCAGGCTGTGCTAAAAGGAAATCAAGACCTTTGCTTAGAAAAACATCTTGGAGAAAACAGGATAAAGAGTTAATTGGATTTTTGATACATTTCTTAGTTTCTAAGCTTACAGCCTGAAGTCCGTCAGAGTATTGTGTTTACATAGGTGTAGTCATGGGTCGTAGACACCATTGTTTCCAGCATTAGGAATAAGTCTTTGTCTCAGGAACCCCCAGAAGTTTGATATCCCAGAAGTGTAGTGTATGAAAGCTGAAGAACAGATACAGGAATTGATTATCAGTGAAACCATTGCTGGGTGTAACACTTTGCTCCTGTAGCCCCGTTTGCTTTGTTCAAATGACTCAACAGCACAAGAACAGGAATTTTGAAAATGGCAGCTCAGTTATGAAGCATCTGTTAACACCAAACATTAATTAACTGAGAAATGGTTGTGGTTGGTTTCCCATAGCAAACATGCCCTACACAGACAGGTTTTGTATGCGTTTTCTCTGCAGTGCAAGAATTCAGTTCTTGAAGTTAGGCATGATTCCATTTAATTTCGACACGGACATTTTCATCCAAATCAAGTTATACAGACTAGCTCCTTGATTCAAATAAACTTAAGTTTGAAAGTCCTAGCCCTGCCTTAGAGACTCTGGATCCAAACCCTTCCCAAGACCTCACCTGTCCAGAGGTGCTGCACAAAATTCCAGGCCATGGCCCAGCACTGTAGCCTTTGCTAACTCTCCAGAAAGGTGTGTGTTTGTCACCTTCCATAAGCTGGCTGTTAGTGACTCTACTCTGTGAGTATTCTGAGACTTCAGTGAAGGGACTGTACCTGGGCTCCTGGCCCAGCTGCTCCTGCACCTGCCAGTAACAACTGAATTCCAGTTTACCACATGAATAACTGGATTTCATGAAAGACAGGTTTCATTCCCATGTGTCTAAAAACTGGGATAGTCTGCTAAAACTATGAAAAAGCTGTAGGATAGCATGAATAGTGACAAAACAAGAGACTGGTTTATTGTTGCTGGGATAAGAGAAGTGCATGGTAATTGTTACTGAACAAGGCATCCAGTTTGCTATGATGGGTAAAAATCTTAGCACAGGTATGTTTTCTATTACATTATGGATGCAAATAAAGTCAGAGAGAACAGCTGCAATACATTATTGTGTATCATGTCTGCTTGAAATACTTTGGATTTGTTGGTAATGAGTAGTGTGCTTGGGAAATTGTACCATTTAGCCAATGTTCAAAGCAATAGACACATTCAAACTAAGTCAATGTATCTCTCTCTAAAGACATTTTAAATATGAGAGTATTTTGCCACATAATTATCTATTTCTAATGTGTATGGGGTATCTTCTCAGTTGAGTTATTTTACACTCTTCTCTGCAGGTCAGTCTCTACTAGAGCAAGACCATTTTCTGACACAGAAAAAAGAGATTTATATTGACCGACTAATTGCCCATCCAGTGAATAAACTTGCTGATTCTTCTGAAATTCCTAGCTACTAGAAGGAAAAGCCAAAAGTGAGATGTGAAATAATAAAGCAGAAGAAATAGATCTATTAGCAGTAAAAGTATAGACATAATATTATCTCTTTACTAATGGATTTTTTTAATCTCAATTTCTCCTTATGAGAGGATAGACAGTAGATGTCCATGTCTGGGAAAAAAGGTATTGGTGGAATCTGTTCTGAGCTGTCAGCTCAGATCAAGCATGGTCTGTGCATCATGTCTGATGCTTCTGCAAAAATATGTTTCAATTTATACTCATTTATTGATTATATTAATTTATATTCATGTAAGCAAGGTAGAAGGTGACTATTCTGCTTTACTGACTTGGAACTATATACTGCAATATTGATTTAATCTGTCTCCTATGTTAGAGACCAAGTGTGAGGCAATCAAGGATCTACCATGAAATATTTTTATCAGGCACCTTTAATCACAGGCGCCTGTCAGGATGTAGCATGTTGTATGTACAATGTTACTCTCAGAGTACTTGAGCTCATGAGATGATGCTTTGAATCTGCAGAGAATAATAGGGTAAGGGAAGGAGGAAAGAATACTTGTCTTTCCTGAAGTTTCTCTGTCAAAATGTTTAGCTGTATTTCTATATTAAGAGAATCTGGAATTATGCTTAGGTGTGTCCACAACAGTCTTCTGCACCTAATTTAATAATCTCTCTTTGTTGCAGGAATATTAATGCTAATCTTGTGACAAGAGTGCCTTCACAAGATTTCAGGTCTGTCTCTACAAGCATAGAGATCTATGAAAGAGACTATAAAAAATGGAGACATAGATGGGCTAGACCTCTAAATATTCAAGTTTTTCATAGGTAGAAATCAAAAGCTTGGTAAGGTGAGAGTTCAAAGTATAATTATTTACTTCTGTGTTTTGAATGAAGATGAAAATTCTTTCTAGCAGTAAAATAAGTGAAGTAGATGACATACCAAGGAATGCTGAATGTCACATGTGTTGTCTCGTAGTCTCAACCTGAAACTGTTGGGGAGGAAAAACTAGATGAGATTAAATACTTCACAATATTGCTTCTACTGGAGCTCTGTGGAGGTGACTAGGTAGCTGGGAAACCACAAAGTGTCAGGCGAACTGGAGCTGAAAACCAGTGTCAGCTGCTGACAGTGATGAGAATAATGATTGCTGAACACCTGAGTGGAGCTCTCTGGTAGCTCTGCTGCTTAAAACCAGGGACTTCTTATGAAGACCAGCTGTAAAAGTGCTGTGGGTCTAGCAGAGTGAGCCTGAGGTGTCCTGACTATGCAACATGAGCTACATATCAGCAGGACTCAGTACACAGGCTAAACAGTGTGGGTGGATTTGGAGCAGAGATGTTCCTTCATTTTTGGATGTGTCTTCAAAGGCCACTAGTAGCCTGTGTAATTTATGGAAGTGCTTACTTATGTCTAGTTGTGACAGAATTACCATCATTTTGACACTCAGGGTGTCATATCTAGAATGTCTGTCAAGCTTTGTGGAAAATATAAGCAGCAGATTAATCCAGTCTCCCTCCCCTTTCTCCCAAGGAAATTTAGGTCAAGATTTTTTGAGGTAGAAAAAGGATAAATACTAATATATTGCTCTTAGGTATTACCTTTGAATATAAGTTAATAAGTTAGACTCACTGGTGAAATGAAGAGAATCCTGACTGAACTTAATGACCATCCAAACTTGACCTTAGGAAGAATTGGGCAGAAAGAAGTTTGCTGAGACTCAGAGCATTGTAATAAGATTTGAGACAGGGCATTCAGTTTTTTATGAATATAAATAGCATTCAAAATTACCACCAAATAGGCTTCAAAAGCCAAACTTCGTGTTAGGAATGTTAGTGACTCTTAGGAGAGGAACACAGAATAAAAGTGAAAACATCATTGTAGCACTGAATAAATTCATAGAGCATCCTCATCTGCAGTTTTTTGTGTGGCTTGTGTTCCTTTGTCCTTTCTATCATCAGTCCCTCCATCTCAGGGGGGGAAAAAAAAGAAAAAAAAAGACTGGGAAAAATGTAAAGTGGCAAATATAATTCAAGCTTTACAACAATTTCTGTATTCAAGTAGACTGAGTCTCTGTACTGTCAAAAAGAAACTATGTGGAGGAAATCTGGGATACAGGCTTCTTAAATTGTGGGTATGAGAACAGTTGTTCACTATATCTCCTCATACAAGAACTGGAGATCATTAGTAAAGTTCTTGAACAAATGAAAGGCAATGTTTCTTTTTCCTCATAGCATCTGTCAACTGGGATCTTAGTGCCATAGGTTATTTTGATGCAAATGTTCACATAGGTCTGAAAACTGAAAAGAAAAATTTGAGAAAGAAAAATCCATCAGGACCTATTAAACACAAGGTTACCAGGTGTAGCTTAGTTCAAATGCCTTAGCTGGAAATACCTAGAAACCAGGAGAGCATACAGAAGTGTAATTCACTATAAACTTGCCTTGTTCATCCCTTCATTTGTGCCCAGGTGTTGTTCCTGAGAGATACTAGGCAAGGTGGGGTTTTGGTCTGATCCATTTTTCAATTACTCTCACTTAAAAAAAAATCAAGGTTCTTGCTTCAGGACATAACTGATGTTTCTTTTAGGCTAGTTAATGCCTTTATGTGCTTTTCAGAATCTGCCTGTAAACATCTGATAATGATTGCTGTGGAAAGCAGTGTGCTGAATCCTACCCATTGTCCCTTTCAGCTAGTGCTTTGTATCTCACTGTGCCTATGCATTCCAGTATAAGTTTACTGTTTTAAAAAATAAGATACTTTTATACCTATGGTGTTTAATGCAGTTTTAGGAAGTGCTGGAATTATTAAAAAGATACTGTGAACTCTAAAGTCAAATAGGCTCTTAGGGACACAGGTGATACATAATTGAGAGTATTTATATGTCATACTTTACTGGCAATGTTTAAATTCCTCTTCCTTTTTATATTGACACCTTTACAGTAAAGTTGAAATCTAGAGCTACAAATGTTACATAGTCCTACTTAATGCCTTGTGATGACGTTCCAGTCCTTGCCTCGTGTTTGGTCTGTTTGTGCTACTCAGGAGAAACAAATGAAGCACTGAATATACCTGAGCATGGGAACACCTTCAAAGGCATTTGTATTACAGTCATAGAAGCAGCAGCAGCAGTGATGTATTGTTAGTGTGGCCCATCCAAACCTCCTCTGAACTGCAGCTGCTCTGGACATCTTATTCTCAACCTAGCTGCTCAAAGATGTCCCCTCAGATGGCCTGAGCAGATCTGTGCTGTGTCCTGCAGAGCTCTCTCACTGTAGCGTTTCCAGCCCCCGACTGGGAGGCAGCCTGTTGGAGAGCACTGCCAGCCTGCTGATTTAAGTCATGCCCAAGTTACTCCAACTTACTGTAAGGGGGCATGCTTAGAATAAGCTCTATGATGGAATAAGCAGCTTATTTGTCAAGTCATACAAGCATTTTATGGTCTCTTTATAATCAGCATAACACATTTTACAAAATTCTAGGTAGGCAGATACTCAGCTAGAGGATATTCTTCTGCCTTCCCCTTCTGTGTCCAGTTACATGCATCTCCCCGACCTTGAAGATGGGGTGAGCAGTCTCCTGCTGCTGTTCTCCTCTACTCTGTGATGTCTGGCTGTGTGGAGTGGAGTTTCTGAATGCCTGTCACAGACTGTTTTGCACATGAGTGCAAAAAGGCAGGTTAGTGGGAAGTACACAGAATTGGCGACATACTGAGTTGCAAAACAAATGTTGGTTGCTTCAAGGCTGTAGAAGCCAATACATACAAATGTTAATTCATGATGTCAATACAAATGCTCTCCTCTTTAAAAAGCTTTGGGATGCCCTTAGCCATGTGGTTGTCACGTAACAGCACATGGCCCTTTTCATGTAACAACATATGGCCCTTTTTGCCTTCTTCATTAGTACTACAATTAATTTGCAAAATTAGGAAATATTTTGCTTGAGTTTCAGATGTGTCTTCTTTTCCTCACTTTTTCATTTAAATAGTTTCATTAGTGTCTGTCTCACTGAGGCCATCTCTTAAAATGCAGTTCTCCTTGCTTTTGTGACTTTTCATTCCTTTGTAGGAGTTGCCACGAGGCTTTTGTTCCATCATTGGAGAATTTCTTATTGTCGTCGTTGCTAAACAGGAATTAGCTATTAGCATTTTCAGATACAGAAGGGTAGCTGACACAATTGAAAGAAAACTGATGGTTTTCACTACGGTTTGGGGAACAGTGTTACTGATAAGATAGTATTCAACTTGTCATTTGTATGAAAAGGGAAAGGAGAGTCTGTTTTTTCCAAACTGAAGCTTGACTCTTAGCCTGATCCACACTCTTCTAGATGATGAAACCTGGAGTTTTTACTGGAGGAGGAAGTATGAGATCAGTGGCATCTAGGACAAGACTCAGTAGCAACTGCTGCTGGAGAGCAGGCAGTGCTACGAACAAGCTCCAGTGCAGAACAGGGATGTCCCAAGCCAGCCCAGGGATGTTGAGATGGTCTTTGAGAAGCACAGACGGACATTAGCATGCTGGGTTGATTTCACCTTGAGTCAGCTTTACTGTCTTCTTAATTTGAGTTGAGAGTTAGCTCTGTATTTGCCTAGATTTAAAAACAAAACCCAGAACTTCTTGGTTGGTTTTTCATTTTAATACGGCTGCCTATGTTGCTGTTCTTTTCTTACTGTGAATGAAACGGGTGTGGTTAAAATTGAGTTGCTAGCTTACTTATTTGGGGTTTTTTAATTGCAAGGAAGAAAAAAAGGTATTGGTGGAATCTGTTCTGAGCTGTCAGCTCAGATCGAGCATGGTCTGTGCAGCATGTGGTGTTTACTGCAGACAAAAGAGAAGGAAGTCTAGTTAATTCCTGCTGCACCATTTTCTGCGAAACCTGAAAAGCATGGTAGGAGGATTTTGATTTTGTTTCTGTTTTTGTGAAAGCCATTTCATGTTTCCTAGGGTGCTGTTCACAACAAGCCAGATGTCAGCAGAACCCAGACCAGAACTCAGCCCTGCTTTTCTTTGTGGTGCACTGGAAGCCTGGCAGGAAAATCTCAGTCATCCATCCTTAACCCATCCTATTTTGCCACCATTTCCCCTAAACAGTAACCCAGCAGAGTGCTGCCCCACGCTGCTCTCGGCTGCAGGCTTTTCAGTCTGCGCCGATAATTAGACTTTGAGATAAGCCATCTGCTCGCTGGCCCCCGGTGGTCTGTGGGCTTGGCACTGACTGCCGAGGCCGGTGACAGGTCTGCCGCAGGAGAGGCCCGGCGGTGACACAGCAGCTGCTGGCCGAGGTACCGAGCGCTCCTGCAGCCCAGCCCCGACGTGCCGCGGGTTTCAAACACCGCGCTGATGGAGGGAACTCGGGCTGGGGGGGCACAGGCCTGAATTCCGGAACGGATTCGTTATTTCATCACGCTTTTGAGCATCCAAGCAGCGATGGCAAGGCATGTTTTGCCCAAGTTAATTCTGGCTGATTATAAATGGAGGAGAGCAGGGAAAAACCTGGCTCTTAGATGTTGTTTGCTCTGTGGTTTTGGCAGTCTTGTCCCCTTTATTCAGATAAGCACTGCATGACTCTGCAATGGGATAGATAGCTCAAATTAACACCTTATTAGAGGTTTAGAGGTACTGGGCATCAGTTTCAGGTTTTGCACTCTGATTGAAAGACCTTTCTTCATTTAGAGTCACTTCCAGTTCTTCCTATTCTTTCTCCTCTTGCCCATGAGAGGGATTTGGTTAAAAATCCCTTCCCTATTGCAGACTTCTTTCTGCTGAGACTCCAATGTTGGAGTGTAAAACCATTATTATTATGATCATTATCATTATTCTTCCAGTCTAGTCCAGTTCTTACCGGTGAACAAAGAACCTGTCTTCCTCTTCTTCTTTTTCCTGTTGTGCAGTGAACATCTTGTGTGAACAGAGAGGGATAAATGTTTGGTTTCTTTTCTTTCCAAAAGCAAGCAGCAGCTTAGCTCAAATCAGTCTTTTTCCACCCAGCTAGATTAACAGCAGGATAGCTGCAATTTTTGTTTTATTTGACAGGAAACTTCTTACTTGTAAGGGTAATCCCATGAATTCCGGCTCTGTGGGTTGGCTGGCTTCAAGGGCATCCCAGAGAGTGTAATGGCCTTATTCTGGATGTAGGAAAAAATGGAAGTCTTTCTATTAACTTAATGGTCAGAAGCTTAAATCCTAATATTTGGAGGCTACTTTCGTATACTTTTCTAGTGATGAGATGAAGTTGTCATCAACTGCAAAGAGAGGACTAGGTACCCACCTCTGCCTTCAAAAAAAGGAAACAGAAGTGTTGGTATGTTAATTACTTGGAACATCTGATTCTGCAGTGATGGAAACTGAAAAACCCCTGTGTTCAAAGCAGATGCAGCAGTGACTGCCATATGCAGTGTGGGGGCAGTGTGGTGTGAGCAAGTGCCAATCCATCGATTTAATTACAGCTGGGGTCTGAAATCCCAAGCAGCAGTTTCCCTTCCTGCCTTCCTCCATGGATGAGATGATGCTGGTAGTAAGAGAGGAGAGGGACTTAGGAATAAGCAAAGGATAACAGGGCAAAAAAAAAAAAGAAGAAGGAGGACTATCAGTGGAAACCGTGTCAGATTAACAAACTTTAATTACATTTAATTTTAATCCTTAACATTTATCTAAAAGGTGATTGAGGGAAGGTTTATTAGGATTCTGTGTCCCTATAGCCCTTCTTTGAAAGAATACTGAACAAGATGATTGCTTGCGTCTCTAATTAGAAGTTTTTCCCCTCTTGATCACCTAAAGTCAAATTCATTTACTCAGCTTGAAACAAGGATTTAATTTGATTTTTTTTTTCTTTTTTGCATCAAAAGATGTCTCTCAAACATGATACAGAACCACAGCCTGCTAATCAAGACAGAACCCATTACCAGCCCAGTTTTATGAATATTCACATCAGAGGGCAGCACCAACCTCATTAGGAAGGGTGTTGCAATCATTATTAAGCTGTTGGAGTCCATTATGATTCCAAGTGCTGTAATGATGACTGATACCCACTGAGGGCAGCTGAGAAGAATACCAGAGCATAATGACCTCACCTTTTTTCATAAGCCTATAGGGCTTTTAAAGGCTTTCAGCTAGTGTAGTTTGTATTCTTTTAATCAAGTGCGTGAAAGTGGTCTTAATATCCTTGATTCTCTTGCTCAAGTGATGTGAAGAGAAACACAAGAGCAATTAGGGAATCTGGAGGTTATGTTTGGGTGATATGGTAACTCAGTAATATGAATTCTTTCAGATTTCAGGTCCCTGTTAATGAGTAGATTCTTGTCAGTTGGACTAAAAGCTCAAAATTGATAAGCTGGATCAAGCCCCTTCTGTTCCTTCCTGGCAGAGGAAGATGTACTGCTGCTAAACCTGAGTGTGATCATTTGAGCAGGAGAACTGCTGTAGTTAATGGACCATCAGCATAGTCAGCACAAGCCCTTTCTCCACTCCTCTTTTGCTTCCCTGCTCTGAGAATAACATCCACTTTGAGGTTAATTGTTGCTACAAACAATTTGCCACCCCTGTCTTGCTTTCTTCAGGTCCCTGCTTTAATCAGGCAGAGTGAAAGAAGGTTAGCCTGAATTCTGACTCACAATCCCAATCCTGCCTTAGTTATATTTACATGAATTAATTTTGTGCAAATTAGCACAGTATTGGCGGATATTTTTTTGACATTTACAATAACCTGGAGGATGTGTGTAGCTGTTAGTATACTTTCTGAGCTCAGAAAGAAGTTTCTGATCCCAGCCTTCATGTAATTAGGAAGTAGCTGTACCTAACCAAAGAAAATCATATTATTCTTGCAATGTCAAGTAGCTGAGATGTCTGCTGCTTTTTTTGAATCCTCAAGACAATTTACCATCTTCTTTTAGTTAGATTCCTCTGTTCTTTTTGCATCCTAGAGATCACCTTTCAACCCAGTAAGAAGCTCCCTCTGGAGTCCTTTGGGTTCTCTCTTGGCTCAGCCCTGGAGGGTGCTGAACAAGTTGTGGAGGCAGCATGTGCCACCTGTTCCTCCTGCAAGCTGGGACTGGAACCTTGGTGTCTCTCACAGTGCATCTGTTTTAATGTGTTTTTAATTGACATTGCTTGCTACAATCTTCTTTTTATAAACTTGCAAGAGACTCTTAATGCAACTGGTAAGGCTGATTGTAAATTACTCTGTGATAATTATGCTATAAAAGGGGAGGCATTATGGGAAACCAGTTGTAAATTTCATGCAGGACGGTTATGTGCCACCAAAGAGCATCATCTCTTTCTTTATGCTTCTTTCAACTTGGCGTCTGCACCAAACTGTGAGAGATCTCTGACTTGAGAGCTCTCCCTCCTTCAGCCCTCCTTGCTGTGAAATGCCAGTGAGTGTGTCCTAGTTGGTTGTTAGAGCAGTTCATGGCAAAAGTAACATCAGTCTTTGTAGGATGGAAGAGACAGGAGCTTCAACCAACTCCAGTATTAATTAAATCTGGTGAGAGGAGTGGAAATTAGGGGTCTTGTAATAAGCAGGGAAGAATCTGCCTTTAATTAATGATGTTGCCAAGTGAATTAATTAGAAGATTAACTCAAATACTACCTAGATGGGTTTGTGGAGAAGAACATCTAGAGTTTGAACAATGGAAACTGCAGTGGACATCTTACAAAGATTGGGACATATGTCCTTTACAGTGATTTGGCAGAAATGCCAGGTTGTGAAGCAGCCTGCATCTGGCAGCTGAGAGCATCTCCTAATTAGACAGTTTGCACAACACTTGTTGGCAGGAGGACATATCTTATTTAGGATCTTTGGGGATGTTGCTCAAGAAAACCTTTCCAAGATGAGTATTTAGATTAAGTCTTTAATGTTTTTGTCATGTCCTGATTCACTCCAGTTTCAATATTTTATTGCTGGTAGCATCAACCATTTATCCAGTAATGTTCAGCAGAGATGGTCTCTGTTCTGAGGTAAACATGGACCTTATGAGAGGCAGATTTTAGGCAAACCATTGTTGGCTGGCAAAATTATTGTTACCACTTCCTAGGTGAACTTCATATTTTGCTGAATGATGCAAGGTCACCTTCTTCGGTTGATGTGTTCCTTCATTGTATGGCAATAAGCAGCAAATGGAAAAACTACAATGCAGGCCTTCCACATCTTTTGGAATCATTGTAATTTTGTATTTACAAAACAAGTGTAGAAAGCTCATCACTGGTATGAGAAACAACCATTTCTTTAAACAGGGAATTTCCCTTGCCCTGGATTACATTTCATGTGTCCTTTTAAACAGTTTTATTTCAAATAAGTCTATCTTAATTAATCCCCCGAGAGCCTCTGAGAGGTTTCTTGCTGCACCAGTTTTTGCTCATTAATGTGTTTTACTATTAATAAAGATATGTAAATACCAAGTTTTTTTAAAGGGCTTCACCATAATTATTTCACAATAGGTTTGCCATTCCTGCAGATATTTGCTGATGATAGTTAATGACAATGCCTGTTCCTAATGATGATCTTGCCCTGCAAAATAACTTGTGACATGTTGCATGGAACTGAATGAGAAGCAATAGGTCAGCTTCAGTAGCTATATCCAGTGCGTGGAAGGAAAGCAGAGTTTGCTGTTCCCTCAAGGCTTAAATTCTCTGGAGACACTAAAGGTGCTGGCTTCCCACCTGCATGGACTTTTGATAGTATTTCAGTACCTGACTCTTTTTATTTTCCTTTAAAAATCTCTCCTTTGGTGATTCCTGCAATCCTGAAATTGCTAGAGAAATTTTGTCCTTATACCTCTCTGAAACTTGAATTACTGACTTTTTTTTTTTTTTTAATCAGTTGAGTACAGCTGCCATTTATAGCAGTTCATTTTGTTTGGTCATTCATAGACCCACATAAATCCCTAGCCAGAAGAGTGATGAAAGATAGAGGAAATGCACCCCCCTTCTGAGATATAATTGTATGCAAGACAAATGACAGAAGAGTCTTTGAAAGGAGTTGGAATTAAAGCACTGACACAGAAAGTATAAAGCCTGAAACGGTTTTGTTAGCATCCCTTTAGTATCCATCACAGTTGGTCTTTCTTGCAGCTTGTCCAGTTTTCTCTTTGTTAGGCATCAGAGGATGACTAATACACTGCTATTCAGAAAAATGAGGCTTTTATTGGCAGTAGTCATCTTATGCAGCAGTAATGCTATTTTTAAGTTATAACATGCATTTTCACATAAATCTGTGCTGATTTCACTGTGCCTTTTTGACTGTTTTCCACTAAAAGCAGAGCAACCTTATTCCTCCTCTGATAGTTGGTTTTAAGTTATTGTTGGTCCACTGACATGTAACCTGATGTGTCAGGAACACGAGGCATCTGTTTCTCTTACTGGTTTTAGTGGGCTCTGTTCTGTGTGTATGAGGAGTTGGTCATTTTTGGTGTCCAAATATACAGCTTGGAGTTCAGCTTTTGGCATCTAGCTTTGGCAGCTCTTTAGATATCCTGAAACTTAGAGTGAGAAGTTTGCCCCTAGTTAAACAGACGTTTAACCAGGAATTTTCAAGGGGCTTGTTATTTCCAAAAGCTGCAGAAGTATGACTCTGCCTATCCCTTTCAACTGATGGCAAGGATTATGTGCCAGTTGGAATTTGGGACTGTGTGTACCTGAAACACTCAGAAAAACAATACAGTGCATTGCCCGTCTCCTGTTTTCCATACCAAATTGTGAATCTTCTTTAAGATTGCACAAGCTAGAGGTGTTCTGAAAGTAGACTGTAGAAATTGGCTGGTTTTGTTTTTTTCTTTCTAAGAAGTGACCAGCCCATTTATAAACCTGGTTGAGTAGGAGGAGAATGGTTTGTCATATCCACTCATGTTTATGTGCTTTTCAAATCATATGTCAGTGGACAATAACTTTTGGACAGATTGTGGCTTTTTGGTGATGTTTTAGATAGAAACACATGCGCATTTTTACACATGTTCATTTCAATGTAACTGCTGGAAAATCTGTTTCTGACATGTTCTTTCTGATAAACCCCTTAATAGTCATTGTCTTCAAGTGTAGGACACGTTTCCCACATATAATTAGCCTGTCTCATTTCAGACTTCACAAGGAAAGCTAAATGAGTGCTTTTCCATCATATTGAAGTTGTCTTCTTGCTTCCAACCCCCAATCCAATTTCATATTTCAGGCTTCCTCTGTGAAGTCAAAACTCTGTTCTGAAATAATAGAAGGGAAGTACGTAGCAAATCAGGAGTAAGTTCACTTTATAATGTCTTATGTTTAAATGCACAGCAGAATATGTTGTTTTAGTACTTGTACTTTCATATTTAACATCTGTGTTATCCATAACAGCTGCTGAATCCTTTACCATAGTGAAGTATATGGTGCAGAGGAAACCTCAGCCAGCTGGAGCTGAGGTAGATTGTTACCTGTGAGAATGGCACACATTTTTGCTTCCCTGTGATATGTATCTTCACATGTGTCTATTTGACATAAATTATCTGACCTCACATATACAGGATCTACAGTTACCTCAATATTCCCAGTTTAATAACCTGCTTTCAGTCACTTAATTTTGCTTTCCTTGTCAGCCTAGGCATTAAATTCTTGGGCTTGCTTTCCCCCAAAGGTAAATATGTTTGAGAAATTTTAAGGGGGCTTCTCTGAGCAGAAGAGGGATGAACAAAATGTCTGAAGACAGTGGGTAGGGTTTTCCAGAGCTGTGTTGTATCAGTAGAATTGCACGAGTAAGAAGCTGAAATTTATCATGCAAGTGCTTCCATGTGACAAGAAGTGATTTTGCATCTTCCAGTGAAGACTGGCTTAGTGCTTACAGTATGACTCCTTGAAGACCTTTTACCTGATTTATTGTATGACCTTGGTAAGAAAAGGTGTGCAGCTCAGAAAAAACCATGAAGACAAATACTCTTGATTCATAGTCTTTATAGTTCAATAGAAGACAAGCACTCTGGATCTTGGTGTTATATATGGAGTTTTCTTTCTAGCATTCCTTTCTACCATCTGAGCGTGCAATGTGAAAAAAAAAGCCTGAGAATATTGTCCTCCACATATTTTTATGCTCAAAATTCAGGCAATAGCAGCATTCACACTGCATGCACAGCCTTGTTGCTTTTTCTTTATGTGAATATTTTTGTGCATACTATAATCTAAATGCCTTGTCACACAGTGCCTCCCAGACGTGTGCATTTTTGTGCAATCCATAAATCTCTTGGATAGTACCTTTTACATTCCTCAATCTTGTCTGTTTTCTGCTCCTCTCACTATTGCTATGGTTTAGAATCTTTATATTTTTTTTCCTTTATCGTCAAATTCATTATATGCAGAATTCATTATATGCCTTATGTGGCATGTAGAGAGTAGTAATGAAGTGCATGTGATTCTTCAGAGGAGCAAGTATTTGTCCAAATGATTACAGCTCTGTAAGGTTGGGGCTACAGACCATAAGCTTGAGTTTTACACATCTTTTTCAAATTTTTCAACAGCATTGCCTGCATTAGGTAACTTCCAGAATTACAAGGGCCACAGAAAGGCATTTTTATTGGAAAAAGAATGTTGCCAGAACACATGCATTTGCCTCTAGTACTGGAAAGTGCCTACATATCTGGATATCTAGAATAAAAGTTCATTCTTATATGTTTTAGTAAAAGTCAATTCTTATATGTTTAACAACTATTGTAGGGATGTTACAGGTTTTAAAACATAGCAGTTACAATTTTCTTTTGCTGCCAGGGCATGCACAGTTGGACTCAGAGTATTAAGGTGACTTTTTTTCCCATAGGCCAGATGGAAAATAGTACTAATAAAATACCACAGGTCTCTTTAAAATAGCCTAAAATAGAGCAGCATGGTGGATGGGATAAAAAAAAAAGTACTTATATTCTGTTTAAGATGACCAGAATGATTTGTTTGCCACGTCTTTAAATCTTTTCATCACACCATGCTACTTTGTATTTGTTTCACTCAAAACCATTAGAAATTCCTGGCTGGAATGCAAGCACTGGATAGTGAAGAGAGATTTTGGATGATGAATGGATTTAGAACAACTCAGTTGAGAAGGACTTGGGGATACTGGTAGATGAAAAAATTAAATATGAGCTGGCAACATGTGCTTGCAGCCCAGAAAGTCAGTCAAATCCCAGTGTGCCTACAAAGCCATGGTCAGCAGGTCAAGGGAGGTGGTTCTGCCTCTCAGCTCTGCTCTCATGAGTGTTGCATCCAGGTCGAGTCCTCAGAACAGGAAGGACAGACCTGTTGGAACAAGTCCAGAGGATAGCCACAAAGGTTGATCAGAGGGCTGGAGCACCTGTGCTGTGAAGACAGACTGAGAGAGTTGGATTTGTTCAGCCCAGGGAAGGCACTGGAGAGCTGTCACTACAGCCTTTCAATATAATAAAACAGTCTTGTAAGAAAGGTGTAGAAAGACATTTTACCAAGGCCTGCAATGACAAGACAAGGGTGAACTGAAAGAGGGTAGGCTTAGATGAGATTTTAGGCAGAAGTTCTTTACTCAGAGGGTGGTGAGGCACTGGAACAGGTTGCCCAGAAAAGTTAACTGTACTTCATCTTTGGAAGTGTTCAAGGTCAAGTTGCACAGAGCTTTGAGTAACCTGATCCAGTGAAAGGTGTCCCTACTCACGGCAGCAGGGATAAACTAGATGGTCTTCAAAGGTCCCTTCCCATCCAAACTGTTCTCTGCTTACACCCAGGGCTCCACAGTGCCATTGGTTAAGTCTCTTTTGTGTTCAGCTAAGGCAGAGGAGGCGCAGCTGGGCAGTTAGAACTCCTTTTTCTTGGGAGCCATGCTCTTTCAGGTGAAAGTCTTTGAGATATCACATCCTGACAAGATACCTACCTTTAGTGACTGTCTCATGGATTATTCAGTTTGGTTACACAGCAGTCGTGCTTGAATTGGAATAATGCAAGTAATGGTGACACAGAGCCCTCTTGGAGTGGTGTGGCATGATAGGACAGCCAGCAGTTTGATAGGCATTTCTAACAGATATGCAGTGCAATAGCTAAAAGTTCTCAGTCCCTCCAGTGAAGGGTAGGCCCTGATGCTGAGCTCATGTGTTTTGTTTGTGAAGAAGGGAACACCTGGACTTAGTTCAAATTATATTTAATATTGATGGTGAAGGAAAATTATGCCAGTGCCAAACGTGACCTAAAATTTAACCAATTAAAAAAATAAAGCTGTTGTTTCCTCATGTGATTTTCCATTCCTGTCTCCAACAAAAAATGTAAGGGAGGTGGAAGGTGGCAGGTTTTAACTCCCTTGTTGGAATCATCTAAGAGGCTCAGTTACAGTGGGAGAAAAGTCAAGCTGACCAGGAACCCCTGAAGCCCCTTTTGCATCAGCAAATGTACACAGATGTGCAGGTGGGAGGTTGCAGCTTTTCTGTGACCGGAGCACCAACAGCCAGGGTTTGCATCTGACAGTTCAGGCACTAACTAAACTAATTTCCAATAGTAGTGGGATTTCAAATTAGAATATGAACGTGTGGAAGGGACAAGTGTGCAGGCTTCTACGTAACTGAATAGTTGAATTTAACTTGCAGAGCCCTTCTGCTGGGGCAGTCTGTCCCATGGAGGTGCACCATCAGAAATGTCCTGAAGAAGGTTAGAAAAGGATGTGTGAGACTAAGGTCACATCTATTTTGTTCTCTTTAACTCAGGTGTTGTGTAGATAGTTTAGTCAGCTGGAGAAGATGAATCTGAAGGGGACACTTAGCTGTTAGACCAGTTTTCTCAGGAACACAAAAACTAAGGAACACAAAAACTACTATTTACTGTGCATGTTATCCTGAGAAGAAGGAGAGATAAAGGCAACTTTTCCTGCAAATCTGAAAGTCTGAGCATTTTAGTCCAATATCATGAATTGGATTGGCAAACAGGGCTGCTCTTACATTAACTAAAGTAAGCAGGTGTTAAGGGTGACAAATTGGATTAACATGCAGAATTTTTAAGTGTAACTGGTGACCTTACTGGTGTCCTTGCACTTCCTGAATATAACAGGGGAAACCTAATTGTCATTCAGAGTAAAAATTTGTATGGGGAGAGAGCAGCTAGCAGCTGGTTTGGTTTTTATTTTTTTAAAATACACCAGAAGGAGGTGTGTCTATCAATTGCCAATCTGTTTCTAGGGGATTTCCCAGAAACCCAGTGTGCTACATCAAAGACAACTGGAGGGGTGGCTGGGAAAGATTGTCTGCCCGGTAATGCTGGCTTTTTATGACATTTAGCTACAGCAGAAAACAGATCACAGATCTGAGAGAAAACAGCATAATGAGAGTATTCAGAGGTGTTGAAATAAAGATAATATTGTCTAGGTGATGACATAAAAGACAACTTTGTGTCTGGAATGGTAATGAGGATGTTTCCACCTTTTAGTCTCCTGACAGACTTTGAAGTAAGAAAGGGAAGAAGTAGGGGCAAAAGGGGAGAGTCAGTGGTGGCCAGAATACAGGGTTGGAGAAATCATAAAATACTGGCAGAAGGACTTACCGGAAAGTGCTGGAAATGCACCCATCTACACTTTGTCCTACATTGTAACAAATAAAGGTAAAGCCATGGTTTTACCATTTGCAAACTGGCTGATAGTTAGCCCCAAATGGGTGTAGTCTAAATAAAGAGCCTGAAGAAAAAGACTACAGGAAGCCTTTTATTGCTAGCCCCATCAGAGCTTTCCCAGGACTGTTGCAGTGGGTCCCTGGCTACCATCACACACTTCGGTGTTTGTGGCTGTTTGCAGGCGCTGCCACACCGGGTCCTGCTGCCTGCTGGTTTTGTCCTCCCATGAGATCTTGCCCATCTGTTTTCTTCTGCCTTGAAGCTCCTGCATGACTTAGTTTGCCATCCTGCAGTGCTTCCTTGCAGCCATCTTTTGAACATGCCTTTCTGTATGGTAAGTTTTGTAAAATCTGTGGTTGATTCATAGCACAGGATTGCTTGGAAGCTGTGTTAAATCTTTTGGTTAGCAGAATGAAACCTGATAGCTTGACCTAGAAATGGAAAGAAAAGAGGCAGAAGGGAAAGGAGAGTTAATGGATTAACTCCACAGAGCAGCTGTGATAAAGGTTCCATGTTTCATTCTGCTGCTGTTTCAACAAAGAGAGGTTTTTCTTTAAGTGTCTGCTTTAACCTGTATGGATGGATTTCTGCTAGTTGGTGACCCAGGAGAGCAAAGAACTTTCATCTGCACCAAAGGGGACTGCACAGGTCCTTTTTCTTCCCTTGCAAACTTGTTTTTAAAATACAGTTCCATGTTATTTAGTGAGAATAATGAAATGCCAAAGATGAGGGGCTAAAAAGACAGAGGTAAACAACAGAGGGAAAATGTTTTCTGGTTAGCCTAATGGAGATCATGGTTAGAAAAGATGTGGCAGGGACCACAGGGGCAAGTGCCTATGCTGCCAGTGAGAGAAGGATCAATTCACTGACCAAATCTTAGTTATATTTTAGAAATAAAAAGTACAGTTATCACTGGGTTTCTGAAAGGACATAATGCTTCTGTGTATTTTGTGGAAGGCTTGTGATTGATTAATTAAGCAGTGGTCTAATTTCCATATTATTCTGAAGGATTCTAAAAAAAACCACTAGTGTTTATTTACTGCCTTGCAGGTGGCAAAGGTCTGCACATTTTCTTTAGATAAGCCTGTTTCCTGTTAAGAAGATGCTGATCATTGACATTTAACATCTGTGTCCAATAGAGAGCACATAGTTCTCTGAGGGAACTTAGATTTGGGAACGAGGCAGGGACCTAAAATTGGTTGTGCTCCACTGAGACATTCATATTTACTGGTGTCTGAGAGATGCTTAAAGGGCTTGCCTGATAAATTATTCTACTCTCTTGCTTGACTCTGTGGCTGAACATTGGAAAGATCGCATTTTGCCATTAAATGAAAAATACAGGGACAAGAAGGTGTCTGTCTCCCTGGTCTGCCTGTGTGATGGCTTTGCTGGCACCATCCATCTTGCAAAGCTGTGCACTTTTTAGTGACCTAAGAGATAAACTCTGTCACGCAGTGTACCCTGCTTCTGTTTAGCTGTAAAACGATCATTAAAAGAGCTCTGACCTTTCTGTTTCTTTCCTTATGTAGTTTCTGGTGTGATCTAACAACAGTAGAGTAACAGCCGTGGTTGGTAGCTCCCCAAATAATTTTCTTCTGTTCATTGAGAAACACTGCTTCCCAGCCAAGAAACTCAAAGCACAGTTTTTAATAGATTTTACATACAATTTTATTTTTCATGAAAAAGCAACAGCTGCTTTTTGCTTGGGATTTGACGCATTCAGATCCATGGCATATGTATTCTTTTGTATTTTTTTTTAACTTCTGAAATTTTAAATTTGTAATTTGATTCTTTTGTAGCTTATAAACTTGAATTTTTTTTTTCTTCTGAGAACCTTTTCATTTTGCTCATGTACTTCTAATCTTTTCAAATCAAAGGGCATTTCAGGTACGTGCTCTCTCTTTGCATTTAGACAGTGTTTGAGGTGTAAGTCTGCAATTTATCAGAGAATTGAGATGTGACACCTGAGCTGCTTGGCCCTGCAAGTAATACTGATTACCTGGACACTCAGGTGGTTGAACTGCCTTGTCTCCTTAAGTGAGTGTGCCAGTGAGGGTGTCCAGGGTCATCTTGCGCTTATGGTTCCTCTTCTGAATCAGGGAGGGAGTCCTGGAGGGGTGTCCTTACACTTATTGGTGATCAATTAACTGAAGATTCTGAAGTTTCAGTAATTGTCTCTTTGGAGGAATGCACACTGGTCAAAGAGCTACATTATCATCCAGAGCAACTGGGCTACACAGCTAAACAGGTCATCTGGTAAGGGATGGTCATGGGAAGAGTATGAACATGAGAAGTGCCACCTGAAGCAGGGACTAAACAAGCTGTACATTGAAAAATGGGGATTTTAGCCCCACACATGTACAGAGGTGATCTTCAGTGCTGTGGATGATTCTTTATCTGTACATTGCCAGATTTTCCAAATCATGACATAGTGTAAGTTGGGACTTCCAGTTTTTCTTGTGTCATGACTTGTTGCTCTATACTTGTTAAGCAGAATATAAAAACTCACAATATTAGAGTACAGATATGGAGAAATTAAATAAGACATTCATACTCTTATCACATCATAATTCCCAGTGTCTGTAGTGCACACTTTGAGATAGACTTATGACAAGAATAAATTCTGCACTTCAGCTGGCTGATGATGCACTTCTTGATCCTTAATGAGAGTGAAGGCTTGAGGCAAAAGATGTTAGTTCTGTAATAGTGGTTAAACTATATATACACACCTAAATGAATTGCAGACCTTCACTTGTGGGCTGTGAACAGGACAAAGTCTTACCATGAAAAGAAATGAGATTCAGGAATTTCAGACCCCAGACATGGATGAGAATGAAATCTGTTTGTAGCCCTTGAACCCAGGTTCTGAGGTTGCCATAATAATGAGATGCTGAAGTTGCAGATCTTATATAAAATATAAAAATGCAGATAATTTATATTTTTGTTCTTAATGATCACACACTCAAGCTTCTTTTTTCATACTCCAGATGAGATTCTCCTCTCATCGTGCAACTCTGGGAGCTTAAGCTTTATACAGCATGCTAATATTGCAGGCTTTGTGACAAAACCCAAAATACTGACAGTGCTATGAGAAGAAGGCTAAGTTGCTTCAGATTATAAACATAATGAATTTTCAAGACCTGTGATGACTTTCAAGAAATCTTTTGTTGTTCTGTTTTTTTTTGAAGAAGGTGTATGAAAATCATCTGAGAGCAAACAGCATGTAGAATGGCACAGGAGGGAGTTTTTCATCACTGTTCTATATATCATTTAGCACAACCTTGAGTTCTGTCAGACTTAAATGGCAAGCTCACTGTTAATTTCAAAGTTTAAAGTGTTCTTTAATCTTTCCCTTATTTTCCTCACTCATAAATATCATTATGATTTTCACTGATCAGTTCCAGGGTTCCCACCTGTACTATCAGGTTGTCCTCGATAGGTGGGAGAATCCATCTTGCTAAGGGTTCAAGAAGTCTGTCTCAGGAAACAAGGCCCATAAAATATGGTTCAACAGCAGGTCAGTTTATGGTGTGGAGCCTGAACATATATTTGGTGACTGCCTGGATGTCAGAGCTGAAGAAAGAAATTAAAATAAAGAAAAGAAATACCCAGTACTGCTAACTACTTGCCAATGCACTGAGTAGAAGAAAGAAAATCATAAAAGGAGACACATTTTCTTTTTATTAAGGAGTTTTCTTAAACAAGGATTAGTTCTTACTTTTTGAAATATGCTCATGGTATTTTCACTTTCTAACTAAATAGAAAGGAATGTTTTGTGAGAAGCTCTTCAACCTTTCTTCCCATGCAGCTTTCATGCTAATGAACTGCAGAGGCCCCAGAAGCAGTTTTCTATGTGACTGTGACAGGTTTGTTAGTAGATTATGTGGTCAAGGTGGATTTATAAAGGGATTTTGTATGTTTGGAGCTTGTGAGAGATTTTGAGTTTCAAACTCACTTCAGTTAATTATTCCCAGAAGCGGTAAAAGTTTGGCAAAAATAAGGGAAATCTCCCTTTTAAAATCATCTGACTTGATTCCTCACAATCTAATATAGGTGAAAGATATATAAAATTAACCTTTTCAATCCTGGAATTACAATCTGGTTGGCCAGCTTTGGTGAGAAAGCTTTGGTCAGAAAGTGGGTCTAGAGCCCAGTCTGCATGTAGCCCTATTAATGTTTGGCTGGATTCCAGTCTAAATAATATTCAGATTGGTAAACTAGAAATTGAAATTTCCATTGCTAATATGCTGAGCTGGCCAGCTTGTTTTATTATATTGTTTAACAGCATGTTGCCCTGTTGACCAAGTCCATGTCAGACTGGAATGAATGCTCACAAAAAATGCTATGTCAGGTCCTTCTCAGAAGCTACTGGAATTTCATGATGCCTGTATGACTTTGAACTGATACCCTTTCACACATTCACTCACAAGAATATAATACCTTTGTTATTGTACTAAAAAATTCTCGTACTGTTTTTAATGATTTTTTGCTTCATGTTGTCTCTATTAGAAATGCATTTTCTATATTGGGACCATAGCACTGAAATTGGTGTCTTTTTCATGGGATCAGTGTAGGTTACTGATTTTGGAGCTATTTTGCAAATGCAGTTTTTGTGAACTTTGGTTTATATTTTGGTAATACAGAATACCAAAAGGCAAAGATAGCTTTTCAGTAATTGGTAATTCTCCTAACTCTTAAGGCCATAGGAAAGATACTGAGGACACTCACTGTGCTGGTGTGATTGATGTTATACCTTCAGCAGTGGTAGTTCAGTTCCCATCAGCTACCCATCACCAGGATTCCTTAAAGGCAGGAGAATCAATTAAATATGTGTATTCTGGACTTGCCACCATTGGGGCAGAATGTCAGCCTTGGACCAGTGATCTAATACCTGATTTAATTCAAATCCTGGGCATGCCTATCAATTCTCATCAAAGGTTGTCTATTCTGCCTTTAAATGAAGAGCCACTATCAGCAGTATAAAAGCTTGTTTAGAAAAGATGATGATAAAAAAGTGAGATTCCCCTGCTGATGCATCTGTAGCAGGGTCACATGTACTGGAAGGCACAGAGGAGCTGAAGAGATCTTCTCAACCTTCTGAAAGATGCAGCAGTGTTAATTTAGTCTGTTGTTATATAAGATGTACCACTCTATGCAAGCAGATGCAGGTAGAGTCACTGCTGAAAATAGTTGCTGGTAAAATGCTCATCATTTTTTCATGTGTCAATTATATTTGTGAATAGCCTTAATTTTCCTTATCTGTGTGACCTGGCCCATATTCCAAGGTCTCAGCTTGAAGGGCCATTTAAGGCCCTTGCATTTGAAGAGTCCCAGGGCATGGAAGAGTTGTTCCAGGCATTTATCTTTCTGCCGAGTCAGCAGCTGTTCTGCTCCCTCAGCCCCTTTGTGCTGCCCACCTGCATGGGGCAGAACAGGGGGAGGGCAATGGGAGCCAAGGGGAAAGAGGGCAAGAAAACAAATCCTAGCTGGAAACTTCAGAGGAAGGTGTGGTACTTCGGATGGAGCAAAGTAATACTTTCCACAAAAATAATCACTAAATTAGGTGGGCGTTTTATTAAGGGCTTGTCAGGTAAAGAGCCTGTGGGGCCATACAGAGTTCTCAGGAACACGGTTTGAACTCTGCAAAAGGTTAAACATGGCACAGTTAGACTGGCTTGCTGGTTTTAGGCTGTCTTTATGTTGATAGGGCCTATGTTTTCCCTAATGCTGATGATTCTATGGAAGATCATTAATCTCATTTATGTGTATAGCCAACCTCTACTTTGATTAATTGTACTTTGAGGAGAGGGGTTGAGGTTTGAGGAGGCCTCATCCAAGCTGAGCAATTCCCTGGTACCGTGGTTCCATACTGCAGGCTGCCAGTTCAGCTCCAGCCATGTCTCTCTTTGCAGTCAGCAGCTTTGGCAGCAGCGTTGACTTGCTTGTGCTGTCTGGGGGCACCAGCTGGAGTCATTTGGAAATGCTGTCTGTGAAATAAGTCACGAAGTATTTTCTTTTCTTAGCATGAATTTAGTTTTCAGGACAGTGACCATTTCCAAAATGATGTCAGTTTGTCTGTCATGCAAAAGTTCTCCTTTGCCTGACACTTCATAAGCTTTATGATGATTATTTCTGGGTTTAGAAGTTACAGTCATAACAGTTCTTCAGGCCAACTAGCTTTGCTCTTGCATAAATTTTGTGGAGCTTTTTGTTCGCTGGTTTGCAAGAAAATTTCTGTAATGTAAAATGTAAGGCTTCCATGTTGGGATGAAATATAATTGTTCTCAAAAGTGCAGATTATGGTGTGGGAAAGCAGCCAATTCCTGATTGAAAGTAATTTCATACTACTCTGTGTAGGCTTGACTCAATTTACATAAGGTCACTGTTCTATCTGTTGATGCTTGTCACAAACTCAGGAGATGATGTAGTCTATATGAAATGGAACAGGTTTTATTTGTTGTTGTTGCTGGGTTTGGGACTTCTGCATTTTTGTTTGTGGCTTTGTTTTAAGTAAACACATCCTACTGATGGCAAACAGGGTTTAGAGCATCTTCTTATTAAGGACAGCTATAGTGCCGTCTGTTCTCAGCTTTTATGTTAAATACGCCGACATCTGTGAGTCAGATTCCTTGTTTTCAGGAGATGAAGCTCAGCTTTGGGCTCTACTGGAATCATTCTGGTTAGGTGTATTCTGTGGGTATGTAATTACATGTATACAGTTGTGTATGCACATGGCTGTTTGTAACCAGAATAGTGCTCATATGAGGAAAGATTTACCGACAGAACTGCTTTCACAAGAAGCTTGAAGAATTTCTGCTTCCTGTGATAAAGCAATTTCTAAATTTCACTGGGTATTTTAGCTGTGATTTGACTCTGTTAAGATAATGTTTCCAGTCAACTTTGCCTCTGACAGGAGTAATTTCTGCCCCCAACCATTCGTTCCCTTGCTCATCTCTTTTGTTAGTGTAAAAGTTTGTGTAACTTTATGGTAAATCACATTGAGGAGCTGACATGGGGTTTTTGGTCAGGGCAGCCTAAGGGTAATAAGAAGAGGCTGGGGTAGGGAGGAAGGACTGCTTTCAGCAGCAATGTCAGCTTATGGCAGCTTTGCCCATTAGTGATACTGCAGCCAGAGGCACTGGGGTTCTTCAGAAAGGAAGCATCAGTCATTTCCTGAAACTGACTTTTGCAAGCCACTATAGGCTCGATGTGGCGTGTATTGGATAAAAAAATCTATCCAAATCCAAGAAACCAGCTTCCCCTTGATAATACTCTGGATGGATTAAGTATATGTTTGACCTTTTAAATTGCCCTGTGCACATTTGCCTTCAATGTGCGTGTGCGCCTGCTTCAACACCAAGAGATTATAAACTTAGCTTGTTTCAGGCTCCTTAGTTCTGCTCTGAATCATGTCAACCATGGGTATAACACAGCTGCAATTCCATTCTGGGGCTGAAGAATATCAAGTCTTTTGCTCACAGAGAGCCTCCAGATTCACTAGTCATCTGCCAGGTAGCCAGTCTGGGTGGAACTGAGGGACCATGTTCTGGCAATTGCTTTTTATGAGGATAATGATTATGTTCAAAAGGATAGAACGTACGTAAGATGACAAAGAGAGACCTTTTTCCACGTTTATTGTAAAGATGCTGGATTGCAGCTGGAAGTAAGTGATAAGGAACATAGCAGAGCTGGAAATGAGCAGTGACAGTCTTGCCTTCTTTCAAGTGTGTTGTGCCCTCTTGGGACATCAGGGAGCTTTCTGGTTTATAAAGGCCAGTAAATGGCTGATTAGTGAGCAGAAAGGAGCTGTAAATCCTTCCAAAAACATACTTTGCATTTTTATTAAGTAAAAAATCCCCTTGAATGGTGTATGATTAAATATGTTTGTATTTCCTATCAACTAAGCTAATTGATACGACTCACTGTACAGAAAAGCTTCTTTCCTGCATTTCACTGCTTTATCTTAGTCCAGATAAGCTAGAAAAACATACCCTTCTTGTAAACTGGCAGTGACCTTCAGGGCCAATAAATTACTTAAGTTTTTAAGCAGAAATAAGCATGTTGTTTCATTGTTCTCTGCCCTTTTTCCACAGCTAATCTAGATGCCCTCTAATGCTGCCCACCATTAGAGCATGGACAGTTTGCTTGTTCATTGCTTTTGAGCTGAGGAAAGCCTTAGGAAACCAAATTAACTTCATTCAATACAGTCATGAATGTGATCACCAAAAATAGTGAATATAGCAGAAAAAGGTAGCAGCCACAGGTATCCTCCAGTTTCTTCACAACCCCTGTTCATGCTGTCAGCTTCGTTTGAGATGAGGAAATAAGGTGGACTGGACTTCCAGTGCTAACAGGGAAGCCTGAAGCAAAATCTGTTGATAAGTGTCCCTGACTGACTTGAGGACTGTGCTGACCTGCCCTTACTCTTCTTCACTGCGAATGATTTTTAAAATCTTCCCTGTTTTCAAGTGAAAGAATGTAAGCAGCTAGAGAGCAATCTGAATCCAGGCTTTTTTATATGGTTGCTTTAACAAAATGTATATTTTCATTAATCAAATACAAATGCAATTAATTTTATTGAATCACTTAATTAGAATGGAGAGAATTCTCTGGAGAAAATACATGGAACTAATGAACTTGATGCTATTTAAGCATCTGGAATTGAGATAATCTTTAATTTCAGTGCACATAACAAAAGTAATTTGGGTTCAATTAATTCTCTGTTTTCTAGACTGTACCTTTAAAATTCTTAGCACCTGGTAAAAGGAAAGTCGTTCATTGCCTTATCTTTCCTTTTGCTTTGTCTCCTTTAGTTGAATTTGGGAGGGTGAGGGTTGCTCCAGTGCAAGTGATTAGCTTGTAACTGTGCTTTTTTTTATCATTACTCGCCTGTCATTTTCAATCCTCTTCCCTAATTCTTTCCTATATACCATCTTATATGCATTTCTTCTATCATCTGGGCATCCTCTGCCTCCCCTTTTCTCTACTTACTGGATTTTTTAGCTTTCCTTTCGAGTATGCTTATTACAAGCCTGTGCTGTCTGGAGTCATAAGTATGCATGTTGCTTAGTTTTCCATGGTTCAGAGAGACTTGGCTAGCACCTTGTTAAATAGTCTGTGACTATTCCTTGCAGATGGACTGCGTGCTAACTATGAGAAAGGATCTCTGTGCCCCACTGCACAGTCACCAGTGTCACCATAGCTCCTTTGCTTTGCATTAACTGCGTAGTTCTATCTCCTTTCTGTGAACCTGCTGACTGACATACTACAGGATGTCTCTCCCCTTTCTCTGTTTTGTTCTGATTGTTTGTTCTGATAGGAGATCTGTTTGATCTCCTCTCTCGGTGTGTTGGGATACAGAAGAGATTCAGGGTGAGATAGGGTTGTGTTCGTGCTTGGATGCTGTAATTACCTGTGTAAATCACTGCATTCAAGTGTTGTTTTCTGCTGTGCCAAAAAGCTGTGTATCTGGGCCTGCATTTTTTCCCCTTCCTTTTTCAATCCATGGCACAACAGGTAGGATAGCCTATCTGCTTTATGTTCTCAAGGAAGGTGTATGTGCAATCAACTCCTCGAGACAAGGTGCTGGGTTCTACATTGCTTTGAAGCAATCCTGAGTTTCAGTTTCCATTCGGTATGTACAACATTCACTTAAGTTTTAGTGTAGTGAAAATCTGCAGGGCTGTGCATCCAGTAACACTCTTCTGTTCTCTTACTAACTGCTGTTCCCCGAAAGAAAGGAAAAGAGAATGGAAGCAAGGCAAGGGAAGCCATAGACTTTCACAGCAGTAAAATAATGCTGTTTAAATGTGTTTAATACACACTTAAGGAAAGGATCTGATGGTAGTGCTGGGTTTGGAGATTTTAATCCAGTAGTCCCTAGGACAGATGAATTTTCACTTTGTTTTTTTGGTGGAATGCTTCATATGTATGACTCCGGGAGAAAAGAAGTAGCTGGGATTTTGGATTGCTCAATGAGACAGCTAGGAAAAGTGTGATTGCAAATCCGTGGTGATTTGTTTATGGAGTTTTTTTTTCTCTCAGCTTGAAAACAGAAGTTACTTCCAATTTTTTTTATCAGTGTAAAACCAAAGGAACTAACCTAAAACTTTGTTTCTTCCTTCTCTCTCTTTTTTATTTTTTTTTTTATTTTGTTTTCTTATGCCACAGCCTTTCCTTTTATTTCTTGCTCTTACAGTACAGTACTTTCTAGCTGTACCTCCAAAATGCCACTTGTAGTGCACACTGCCAGCAACTGGGATTGAAAGAAGAAAAACCAAGGTTTTGCAAAATGAAGCACCACACTGCCAATGTCAGCAGATTTATGGTCTGCCCTGTTCCTCCCCTTCCTACTCTTCCTGACCCAACATTGTGACTTCCTTCAAAGCCTGTCTTTGATTAAGTCATCATCTGTAGTGTTAATCAGCTGTGAATGCTCAGACACACCTGGAAGGAGTGGTAGGTCCATTGAGAGAAGTGCTGGCTGCTGTGTTTGGAAGTAGCCTGGACAGGATAACCTCTGCTGAAAGGCAGCATGGTCTGTAGCTCATCCCTGGATGTGAGTGTCAATACACCTGCTCATTGTCCAGATACCCTTGCAGCAGAGAATGTGACTGGAAGATGGAGGAGAGAACTTTGTGTGAGAGCACAGTCTGTGCTGCCTGGCATGGTAGTTGGTCCTACTTGCCAGCTCATCACCACGTTGTTGTGAGGTGCATCCACACCTCACATTTATTGTGTCAGTTGTGATGATATTCATTCTGCTACTTTGATGACCAGACTAGAAAAATCACTGGAAAGAGAATAAGAAAATGCAAAATGTTATTTGGAAGGGAAAGGTGGAAGGTAAAGGAGAGGCCCACAGCTGTGTAGTTTGACAGGTCTTCACTGGGTACTAGAAGTTACTTGACACTTTTACTGTCTGTGTTGAGGTTGACTAGAACTTACGGAAACTCCTTTACTGAAAAGAGTTGATCTAGCATTTCAATGTGGTTGGTGCCACGTGATACTTTTTTTTCAATCCCAGGAAATTCCCAAATATTATAAAACACTAGAAGATGGTTTATTTCACTGAATTTTCACTAGGCTAAGATTATAAGAACTCCTGAAGTTGGTCTTTGAGGCAGTGGAAAATCTCATTTTTCTTACTACAGCTAAAACGTCTCCCCCTTCTTCCTCCTTCTGCTAAGGTTTAGAAGAAAAGGATATGGTACAGTGAGGAGTGTTACACTCAGAAAGTTTATTCTTAAAATATGCTGGGCTCTATATGTTTAAGACTGTACAGAAGGCTTTGCTAAATCTTCTCTGTGTGTTTTGTATACCTTCCTTGCAGGGCAAAAGCACCTGGGTGCTACAAGCACAGATAATGGGCCTCCCATGTGGATATTAGCCCTGAAAATTTGTCCTGTCAAACTGGCATGGTTGGAGTTGCTTGGTCTGAGGTAACTTAATAAATGTGAGACTGAAAATAAGACTTAGCCTGGCTCTGGGTGCAACCAGATGGTCTGAGACTCAGACTGTAGGTTCAGGATAAGATCTTTGAACTATGTTTGTCTAATAATAATTTTTATAGACTCTGCAGCTAAGGGGAAAATGAGAGCATGAGTGCCAGACATGAGAGAAACAGTGTGGTTCAGGTGGCATCTCATCTGTTTCTTCTGCTGAGAAGGAATAGTTTCAGAGATTAATCACTCAGTTGTTCTCAAAACGTTTTAAAGTTTCTTTCAGGCTCTTGCTGTCAGGGAGAGCTTGTAACACAGAATCACAATGACAGTGCCTTGAAAGGTTTTGTTTAGTAACAATAAAGAAAAGTAATGTATCAGAATTCCTGAAATACTACAGTATTGTCTCTATACTAGGTGTTCATAGATGTCCATTTGTAAGAAGAAATAAACAAAGGAGATAATTTTTTGGCATCCTCCAACTTCTCCATATTTGCTTGAGGTACTTAACATGGGAAGAGGGAGTGAAACAGTTTGATCCCATGTCTGTTCTGATTTTGGCCTTTTTGCTGAGACAGCTAAGAGGAGGGTAGTTATGAATTGTTGCTGAAACTGCATAAATTGTAAGTCAAAGACACACTATGAAGAGATTGTGCTACAGTGTCCTCATAAGTATTGAAGAGGTGGTTCTGCCATACATTACTTTCTCATTTAGTGTGCTGCTTGCATTACATGCAGGAATCTGTAATCTTCTGCAGTCAGTTCTTTATCTTAAAGATTGTAGGGTACAATGGAAACAGAAAAAATTGGCCAGTGAACGGAGCACAGGACTGATAGTCAAGTGAAATAAACCCATTTTCAGCTCTGCTACTGATGCTTTGTAAATTTTGGCACATCACTTAATTTCTGTGTCTCAGTTTCAATACCTTTAAATGCCATGAGTCCCTAGAAATAACTTTGGAATAAAAATGTTCTGTGCTTTCTCACAAGGGAACCTCCGTGTCACAACTGTATGAGACCCAGTTTTTAGATGACTGCTGCACAGCTGTATGAGAGCCTCTGCATTAGCAGAAACTAAATTTATCAGCTGCTGAAAGCTCCTTTGAAGGTCATCCTGTCCTGAATGTTTACTGTGTTCTGTCACATTTTTTTGTCTGTCAAGAAATCTCCTGACTCCTATTGCTCTGTAAACAGCACTTTGAAAACTGGAAGGTTTTTTTTCAAAAGTGCTCTGCTCCCTGTGCTGCCTGGACTCCCTCTCCACCTACCTCAGGCTCCTCTCTCTCTCTCACTCTGAGTCTCTGTGCTTCTGGTATTGCTGGCTGAATCTTGCACAGCCTTCTCTCCAACCCTTCTAACTCTTATTAAATGCAGTTTATCTCTCTGCTGTTAAGTAGTCTATTGATTCACTTTGGAGTTTATTAGATTATCGCTGTCTGGGTTTTGAATTTTTTTAAGTGCTTTGTCAGGCGTGTACGTGTACACATATGAAAATAAAACAATGAGCAGGGACAATGCACAATTATTTACACAGCTACAGCCACCACTCTAATGTAATGTTATCATTTAAATGCTTGCTGAGTATTCAGTCAGTGAAGGTCTGTACTGCATGCTCCACAGTGCTGGAGCCCGAGGGTAATGTATTTCATAGCTGTTTATTACTAAATACTCTTGATGGAAATACAAATACTACCAAAGCTCCATGTGTGGTTTCACGTACTGGGCGGGGGGGAGCCTGTATTGTTTCAAAAATGGCACTAAAACTTTAAACTGCATCTGAAAAAAAACCTAAGATGCAGTCGGGTCTGTTCAGGAGAAAAGAGTGATAAAACCAAGTAGAAAATTGATCTGCAAAGCCTGTAAGTTTATTTGTAAAATCCCCCTCTAGCAGAAGCTTAGATGCTTGACTGAAACCCTGCTGCCAGTGCTGAGGTTAACCCTTAGCAGCCCAGAGTAGTTTACATCACCTGTGCCTTCCTAGGGAGACCTTTACTTACCTTTGCATGATTCTTCTGGTAAGGAAAGGCAGACAATTCATCCCATCCATGCCTTACAGTTGTGTCTCTGAAATGTTTTGGTTTATGGTTTGCATTTGTTAAAGTTTGGAAATGCACTGCATGGTTTTATATTGGGGTGGAGCTGTGTCATGCCCAATGGGGTTATATTTTTCATGTGCTGGAGGGGCTCAGATTATCTCTGGTGGATCAGTTTCAGTTTCACCAGCTGGTGGGAATAGCAACAGGAATTTGGGGATTACAGATGTTTATGCAGCCAAAACCAAAACCAGCCAAGTTAAAGGCACATTGTTAAATCTACCACAGGGCCTTGGCTTTTATTTTCCTGAAGCCATGAAGACCTCAAAAGACGTCTTAGTGTTGTAGTTCTTCACTCCCCCCATTTCTTGGTAATATATCCTCCATAGGAAAGAGTTCATCTAAAGATTTTCAGTTTACCGAAATGACATAGTTGCACCAGAAAAGACTCCATCTTTCCATGCAAAACCTCCAGTTTACTGTGGATGTATTTGTATAGGCACAAGCCTCAATTTAGCAGAACATTTAAACACATATAAAAACTCTGCTGTGGTGATTGAGTATTACATTTAGAATGACAGAATGTGCTCAGTTGGATGAGATTCACAGGAATCACTTTGTCCAGCTCCTGGCCCTACACAGGATCATCCCCGGAAGTCACAGCATGTGCCCAAAAATATTGTCCAAGTATATCTTAAACTCTGTCAGGCTGGTGCTGTGACCACTTTTTTGGGGAGCCTGTTCCAGTGCCCAAACCACCCTTTGGTTGAAAAACCTTTTCCTAATATCCAACCCATAGTGACCAGTTGCCAGCCTGATGTAAACCTATTAATATCACCCTATGTGCTCAACCTGTGAGCCATTTCCTTACCCATCAACTGACGTGTTTGTCACTCACTGTATCCTTGGGGACACTTGGGGCCACACTCTTGTGGAGGAAAAAATATAAGTATACACATAGGCATGCATGCTCAAAGGAAGAGATTTAATATCCAGTATTAAAAATGACACAAAGCCATTGATGTGAATTCACAGGGTTTTTTTGTAGGGTAAAGTCTCTTTCAGAAAACTTCTTGTTTGTCACCTCATTTTTTAACTGATTTTTCTTTCTTTGCTGAACAATTCCTTTTTCCATCCCCATTTCAGTAGGGTATTTTCTTTCTGTGGCACAGCCATTGGTGTGGCACAATCAGAGCTCCTCTGCTCCATTCTTGTGCTAAAGGCTTCCTCCAGCCTAGCTTTATTTTACCATCAAAGGTTGATGAAAAGCAACTCTATTGCTTCCCTGCTTGTATTTGACAAGCTCCACAGTAAGGTTTGCTTTAGTTCAGCTGGAGTTAAAAACACATAGTCCTATTCTATACCAGATTTTCTCTGCTGCCATATATACTGATGTGTATTGTTTTTAGTATGGTTCTGCAGCCAGTGCTCTCCTGTACAGCCTAATGTGTTCATTTCATTGTCACTTACCTGTGGTTTTGTTGATACAAAACCAAGGGCAGATTGTTGATGTTATCCAAAATAGATTGCATTGCCAGAGGTGTGCAGGGTTTAATTTCAGGTGTTAAGAATTTCTATTCCAAGCACCGTGCATCTCTCTGCTGCTCCCCTTTTCTGCACCTGCTTTGCTGGAGCAGTTTCCATAGCAATAACCTCTTCAAAATTTCCAGAGGTGTTACAGGAATGATTTTCTATCTCCTCCTCCTCAACAATTCAGGAAAATGGAGCTTATTAGAGATACTTTTTTGTCCTCTGTGCCTTGATAGGAGCCTGGCAGGGGCACTCTGCAATCCCAGGTAAAGCTGCCTGCAGCACACAACTGCTTGTCCATGATGAGGACCCCAGCCGGGCTGCCCACTGCTGCAATTTGCTTGACCTAATATAGGTTGTCTTGGCTTCCCTCTTGACTCAGGCAACAGTATTCTTATGAAAAGAAGGAGCAGGACAGATGGAAGAAAAAAAAAAAAAAGTCTTCTGAAAATGAGGAAAAACTGAAGTCTTAAAGACTGGGAGCCAATAATTCAAGTTTCCATCACGTTTCATTCTTCTGCCAGGCATGTGTGGTACAACACAACTGTTCAACTTGCAGCTCAGTAGCATATGGGAAAATATAAATCCCTGGAGAAGGAAAGCATTAAGCAGCTGCCTGAAATCCCTCAGGAACCTAATAAAAGGGAGAGTTGGATATTAACATGGGCTATTCAGTTATTATCTTAAAAAGTACTGCATTTAGCAACAGATACGAGATTGTGGTTTGAAAGTGAGATGTAGATGATGAGCTCTGTAGCAGTGTCTGTGGCAAAACCTTTGTGACCTACTAGGCCAGGGCAGAGTGACCTGCTGAGTGCAGGTGTCTGTGCAAATAACACCCCAGGAGCCATTCTGAGATACTGCCTGGAGCTACTGCTCTGGCACCAGGTATTGGCCCACTGCCATTGCTAAATTGATAAGCAAACTATTATGCTAGGAAAAGTTGTTGTTATTATTGGTCAGAAATATGCTGAAAGCAGTTGATAGACAAAGCTGTGAAGTCTTCTAGGGTGACACATGCAAAAACAGCTCCCAAGCACAACGTGGATAAGTTTGACTAGCGGAGACCTTGGGAACAGCTGATTTTTCTGAAGCACTGTCTGAGACAGAAGTCTGTATGGCTGCTGCTTGATGTTCACATTTGGAATTGAAATAGTCGGACATAAATTTGCTTCATTTTTGTATTCTCTCTCCAGACTTGTGGCCAGACAGCAGCAAAGTTGTGAAATTCATGGGAAAAGCCTCTCTGGACACAGGAGATGAGCCCCATCCCTAAGCTAATGATCTCCATGTGTCCTTGCCCTTATCTGAAGTCTGCCAGAACCCTCAATGCACAGGTTTTTTCTCTTTTACCATTTGTTTCAACCTTGAAAAGACCTTTTTGAGTGCTTTAAAATAACTATGTTGTCATTCCTTAGTTAAAAAAAGAGCTTTTCTTCTCTCTGTTTTTTCCCCTTCAACCTCAGTTGTTCAGACATTTTAATAATTCATATCCCTTTTGACTTCACACACTTGCTTGTGCTACCTGTAGTGCTCTGTGAGAAATGTGCTCTTTGCAGAGCTCAAAAGATCAGCTGAGAAATTAGTTAGAATGATGTAGGTGGAGGGTTATGTTTCACCTCCTAATTGAAGTAGTAAACCTACAAGTGTTAGGGCTCCTACAGCAACTTGATCAAAATGCCAGTGTATTGCTGGCTGTTTTCTCCAGGAAGCATGGGTTTAGGCTTTGTAGAAGTGAATTGTTGCTGAAGAAACCGTGAATTGGAAATTGCCTATCTCCGTGTGTCACATTTCAGTTGCAACACTGAGCTCCTGTGTTTTGCACAGTTACATGCACAGCTAGTACAGGGAGGTTTGGAGAGCAACAGTAGTCATCTGTCCCTTTTGCGATTTCTCTAAGCTTCCTCTATGTGGAAATCCCAGGCGTTGTGCTATCTTACTGACTTAAAAAAATACCATTTTGACAACCTAATCTTGCAAAAAGACGAAGTCAAGTGTATTTCTTTGGGAAGTGTCTTAGCTGCATACATACAAGATTTGGTTTTTAATTATTGCTACACCCTCTAGCTATAATAAAAGACCTGTCAGCGTATTCATGCTGTCCCTATTCATATTCAGAGGGTTGGAAAGTAGAGGTTTAGAGTCATTCTAGATTGAGGTTGGGCAAGCAAGGTCTTTTCTTCAGCAAAATGACTTTCAGCTCAGTTTGGTGACTGATCAGTTCAGTTATCTGAATTGTGTATGCGCAAAGAGAAGAAGGGTTGTGCTTTTGCATACATTCAATTTTTGTATTTATAAATCAGAATCTGCCTCCATTTAAAAAATGAAGTGTCGTTGCCTTCAGCTTATAAAGAGCAGCTGCCACTGCCATTAAAACTTTGAAATGTTCCCTTGAGAACTCTGAGGATGCATCTATCTGAGCCTAGTAGTGGTCTGAGCTTACAAGTGGGAGCAAAGTATCCCTTATTGCTCGAGAGTTTAGGCAATAGATCAAAGATTTCAGATTTAAGCAGCTGTCTTTCTTTAGTGAGCCTGTCGGCTGGGTAGTCACAGAGTTCCAGCTGAAAAGGACAGTCCTGCTACGGCCAAACTTAGGCAGAATACTGCTGACTTTTTTAGAAAATTTGTTGTCTTAAGCTAACAAACCATTTCACAGCATAAGACCTATGGTAGCTTTTGGCAGAAAGCTTTTTTGCATTGTTCCAACAGCCTAACTACAGAAATAGAAGTGATGTTGTGGAGATCTGCAAATAAGGCTCTTTCTTTTCATCAGAGGTGGTGTATTGGGTGAGACTCCCTGAATATTTAAAAGAGCACATCTACACCTTATGATATGAAAACTTGTCGTGTAGTTGTGGGCAGGTTTGCTCCAAAACTGGAAGCAATTGGTCTACAGGGGTGGGTGAGATACAAGGCTAATGAACTCAGGGATACACCTTCAGTGACATGGCTGTGCTCTTTTTGGGACTTATGCTGGAATTTCCATCTGGTATTGCACTGCACAGGCTGAGAATTATGAGGGGAAGGAGGAAATGTAAGGGGTCATTGCCATGCTCATTGGCTTATATTCCTTAGCTTGTTTCTGTGGGACTTTGGCACCATGGGCAGTGCTAGCCTGCAGCTGTGGTGGTACCAGCAGTGGGAGGAGCACCCAGGACAGGGCAAGGGCTGAGGTCTCGTCCAGGGAGGTGCGTTGGGACTGTGCTGCCTCTAAAACGTTCTGTTGTGGATGTGCTAAGGTGCAGAGGCTGCTTTCTGAGCATCTTTTCCCACCAGCTCTCAGCTTCTGGAAGGTAACTGTGTCCCTGCTGTGCACACCACACAAGGAGGCAGCCTTACCTCTCCTCACATAAACGTCATTTGCCATGGCTGCCCTGGAAGGATACAGCGGCACACTTGGAACAAGCTTTGACATGTTACATTTGTCCTTAAAAGTTCAGCACATTAAGAAGAGATGCAGTTGCATGCTATGCTGCAGTTATAGCTGTGCCTGTTTTCGTTACTGCAAAATGGTAACTGCATAGCCAAGGATCTTAAAAAGGGATTTGTGACTGCACCTTACTGTAGCCTATACCTCTTGTTTTGCAGGGCCCAGTCACAAAAACCCTCCTGGGCTCCATTTTGAGTTAATACTCGAATTTAAGACTTTTTTTCTCTGGATTTTGTATGCAGAAAATAAGAGGAGATAGAAGAGCTAAAGTTGACTACTTGTGTAATTTCATGGTGTCTTTTGGCTTTGTGGGTTTCATATCTAATTAATGAACTGCCTTGGCGTCTCTGTAGGTTGTACAGCTCTGAGCTCATTATTGGCACCTTCCAGGCAATGACTGGAAAATGCTGAATGCTCTGAAGAACACTGTAGTGCTAGGGTGTTTTCTTTTTTCTTTTTCTACTAACAAGGTCATCTAGACTGTCTTATTTCATGTGTATTTTTCTCATTTTGTTTCCTTCTTCTTTATTTTCCCAAAGGTCTTCCCAAAGACCTGTGTATGACAAAGAGCCATGATGGGTATGTGTGCTCCTCTGTGCTGGGCATCAGGAAAGCAGAATTGTCTTCTTTCCTCACGGAGCATTACAGCCCTTGTGTTGAACTGGTGTCGTTTAGCAATAGGGTTACCGTTGTGCCATTCAACTTTCAGTGCCAGAGAATTGCATGGTGACACTTAGTTAAGCCCACACTCATTTCATCTCTGAATCATGCCAGCTGAAGCGGGATGATATTCTAAGTGGGCGGGTTTTGGCCTTTCATTCCACAGTTAGTCTTGTGAGCCTGGTAGCTTCATATACAGTAAATATCTCAAATGAATGCTGTGTACTTGGGGGGATAAGTAGGATATAAAGTAAGTGTAAGCTCAGAGCAAGAGTTTTGGCTGTGACATCAGCTGGTTTCACCTTGTCGATTGATGAGCGGTATCTGGAGCTTGGCAGCCGGGGTGAGGCGATGGCATTGCTGTCTGCTTGTGAGCTCCAGGCTTCTTGTGTGGCTGTGTCCTGCGGCCAAGGGAGGACAGAGGAGCCCACGGGGCAGGCACAAAGGTGTCCCCTCTCAGGGGGATCAGTGGAGTCACAAACGGGTAAGTGTCAAGCCTGCAGACCTTCCAAGTGCAAGTGTTTGACTGCACTTGAATTCTCTTTCCCTGGGGGAGAAAAAAGAGCTTTAATTTATGAAGTGAAGTGTCACAACACATTACAGCACATCACATCCCAACATGCCACTACATGGAGCTGACATTTGTTTGCTTTAATTCCTCAAAATAGCTTTTATTTAGAGCAAATGTTCCCTGTTAATTCAAACAGTTCTCATTTTTCTGTGCACTGTACTTCCCAGTTCCCATGGGGACAGTTGTTTCTGTGGAGCTTTGCCCTGTGTTGGTGAGCTGTCAGGCCTTTTCAGAGGTTTTCGTTATTTTTCTTATTAGTAATGGAGAACTTCTTCGTTGCCCCTCAATCCAAGTAATACTAAACAGGAGGCAGTGATGCTTATACTTTTTAATTACACTTCTGTGACATAACAAGTGCTTTGCAAGGAATGGGGATGCTTCTTGGCAGAGGAGCAGCCTTTGTGCATTTGGTGATCACCTTACTGGCTGAGGTAATGCAAGCCAAAATGGGCTGCAAGCTCTGTTCTGGATGAGATTGCTCTAGGGCAGGCTGTGGCACAGCCCCACCTACAGAAGGTCTGTCTGCAGAGTCACCTACCTAGGATCAATACCCTGATGCAGTGGGGACTACACAGGCACAGAAGAGATACCTACACCTGTAGTGAAAATCTGGAGATCACCACTTGTGTGTTCAGCAAGGAGTTTCCATCTAGTTTGTGTACATGTCTTGTGGGAGGACAAGTAGTTGCTGGACCCTGTTCAGAGGTGTATGTGGGCTCTTGCTCTTTTTTTATCAACTTCAAGATACCTAATAAAGTCCTTGGGTCAGGATTGTTCTTCCATCTCTCTTTATTTGGCATAAGCAGAAGAGTGAGGTGAATGTCAGTGGCATTACAGTTTCATTCCTTGAAATTCTCTTTCTTTTCCCCCAGTCTCCTTCACTATCCTTCATTTTGCTCTGTCTCCTGTGAGAAGAGAGCCAGAGCTGCTTGTGCTCAAAAAGGATTTTTGCCTCTCACTTCTCCAAATGGTTCAATGCATTACCAAATCCCAGGTCTATGTTGCATCAAGCCCCATGTCACACTACTTCTGTGGAAAACTGCTGCTGTCAGAAAGTGTGACTACAAGCAAGGTGGGAAGGACACTGAAAAAGTAGGGAAAACTCTGAAATTTCTGATTCTTTCTGTGTTATGTGCATTCCTTGAGACACTTCTTGATCTCTGCTCAGAGCCATACTTATCTCTAGGTGAGTAATACAAAAGCAAAATGGAAAAATGTCCGTGTGACCAGCAAGCTTGCAATGGATAAGCATAATACATGAAAGAGGCTCCATGAACAGTTTGTGTCTGTGGTGCTTCCTTTGATTACTGTCTCCTGGGCTTTGGGAATCAGAAATAATTTAGCCTTTCTTCAATTAACACATCACGCAAACAAATCTGCCTAGACTTCTGAACATATCTGAATACTCTGCTTTGGATGGAGCAGTAACTTGGGATGTTGGGTAAAGCAAGAACTTAAGATGTCAGAATAATGTCAGAACTGGTTTATTTTCAGAAACATTTTCCCGTATGGTTGAACAAGCTAAATGAGTAAGGGAGGCTGTTTTGGAAGAGAGAGTGTGTGGGGGAACAGTGTGAAGCAGGAGGAGATAAGTGAGCAAGCAAGTTGATCTGTTGATGGGGGAGTCTCAGTTCAATCAAAGCACTCTTTATGTAATTTAATAGCAAAGTGTGCCTCTTGCTTTCCTTTTCCTTACGTCAAAACTATTTTATTCTATTACGTTGTAACGTAACCTACATACATTTAATCCTAAGTGGTCATGATTTTTGCTTCCCACAGTGTCTCCAGATGTCTGTGTAGGACTTGGCTTCCCTCCTGAAGTGTAGAAACAAGGTTGTAAGGAGACTCTAAAATGCCATGGCCTGAGCTTTGAGCATTTGGAGCAGTCCTTTCTGTAGCAGAGGGATCAGCTAGAGCTCCTGCCACTCTGAAGTTATCAAAATGCCAATGAATACTCATACTGGGTAGAAGGCCTGATTGCATCAGCTCCTTTTCTCGCCAGTGTTAACACCACAATGGTAAGCTGCCTTTAAGCAGAGGCTAAGGGATCATTCGTATATAACAGCCTATAAAACTTATGTATGGTATTTTCCCCCCTTCGTAGCAGCACATTATTTCCCAACCATCCATCATCATTTCTGTGGAGCTGATTCTTGTTCAACTAAATAGCATCCTCCTTCTCTGGGCAGAGACCCAACTCACTTTCCTCCTCCTTTTCTTCATTTCTATTCCTCACTATACTCCATATCCAATGGTAGATAAATAATAACTTCAGTAGAAACCACAATTGCACAGCTTTTTCCATGCTGCTCTGTGCTTTCTTTTCTGCTCATCATGGTGGGATTTTTTTTCAGGGTTATTATTTATGAGTTAGAACTCAGAAAGCTTTTCCAAATACAAAGAATGCCCGAATTTTTGCTGCTTTGGGCATGGAAGCTTTAAAAAAGTTTTGACAGTACACAAAAATTAGTGTAATTTTTTTTTTGTGTACAATTTAGTACACAAAAAAATCCCCTCTCGGCTTATGAAAAACAGTTACTATTTTGTATTTGGGAGACCACTGCGTTACCCATTGATTCTCCCAAATCCAAGAGTCATGGAATAAACCTCAAAGTGTCGATTTTCTGTCTGCAAGGATTATGTGTAAAACTGCTTCTGACAGTGTTGTTCCTTGTCTGAGACACATTTCTCTCAAGGGAGCATGTGACACTTCAGTTCCATGCCTGCCTTGCATTCCTCATGTAATTTAAGGTGTTGGCTTTAACCTTTAAAGCTTGAAATAGGATGAGTAGAGTGTAGTATAGCTCAGGTGCATCTGTTGATTTTCCCATCCTGCTAACAGCCAGTTGGCTTAAGGAGGAACAGTTGAAGTGGAAGCCTTTGGTGCTGTGATACCTTTCATGTGTTGTCTTGCCAGTGTCTCAATATGTCATCCTTTAAGAGGATGGAGAAGGTGGATTCTCCTGTGTGTTGAGTGTTGGAAGACACAGGAGCAGTCCTATACTCTGTAAAGTTCTGTGGGAAGGCATGAGGCATGAGGATAGGCATTATGTGTGCATTCCCTGCTGTTATGCAAGCATGGGATACCTAAAACTGTGAAAGCTGTGAAAAGTAGCTAAAGGTGAGCATGAGGGGAAACAAATGTGGAGTATTTTCCTCTGACAGGTCAAATGAACAAGCCAGAGTCATACTGAAGTTCCTGGTGCTTTGTGGAGCTGCCTCTCCCTTTCCTATTTTTCTATCCTGGGAAAGAATTGGATCCAGACCAGAGGCTTCCTCAGCTGCTCTGCTCAGTTAGGCAGATGCCATGGATTCACTTCATCTTGTGTCCTCTGACCTGTTCCGGGGTCTGTACTTCATTCACACCTACTCCTCACTGCCTGTTGAAAGTGATAAAAAGAACTTTCTGGAAAGCTTTCTCTTTAAATTATGTTTATTTGTATTGCCTCGTGCCTTAATGCATTGCTTTGCCTTCAGCAACAGAAAAAGGTACTTGAATGAAAAGAAAGGGGTATTAGCAGTGAAAGAAGAGGGTTGTTATGTATCATAATGTTAGCATTCTTAGGAGAGATGCTACTTTAGTTGGAGGAACTAATCTTTGCTTGCATAAGTAGACAGAAATGCAGGCAATTTACAGCATCCGCTCATACCCAGATGTCAACTCACATTTCCAAAGAGAATCATCAAGTCAGGAGATAAACAGCTGGTACAGGCAAGAGGAAAATAAGCTTGTAAGTGTTTAAAGAAAAAAAAAGTGTTAATTTTTATGAAGTGTAGTGTGCTGGCATCTAAACAAATGAAAGTTAACAGCCAAGAATGGGAAAGTGGAAGGGCTTCTCTTTTTTAGTAACGTGTGAGAATTAGTCTTGGTACCTCTTGTAGCAGCTCTAAAGCATCCCTGTATTTTTGTATCAAGTTCCTTCTAGAACAATTTCTTGTATGCTAGCAACAAAACGAGAGGTAGTGCTGGTGAATTTTGGTGCCTTGAAGTGCATTGAACTGATCCAAGCACCACGGTATGTCCACACACACCTCTAATTTTAGATTTTAACCTGACACATGTATCTTGCAATTGGAGAGAGTCTGAGTGGCAACTTCAGTGGCTTCAGGGAGACTGCTGACCAAGAGGCAAGGCAGGCCTTGGAGACATGTTCTGGAGGCCACATATTCAAGAGTTCTCAAAATTAGCATCCCTTTCTTCCTGAGAGGTGAGGCATTTGCCTAAACTTGTAAGTATTGATCACTAGATAACTATTAAATATTTTCATGTAAAAACAAAGTGTTTCCATGGTCAAAAAGCATAAAATTGTAGCTTCAGGGAAAGCCAGTGTTGGGGTTACTGCTGAAAGAGCATTTAATAGAGAATGCTGACTTGCAGCATCCTTTGCATGGAATGAGAAGCAGCAGGTCTGCCACTTGCCTGCGGACATCTTTTTGTGCAGGCAGGAGGTAGGTTTGCATCCTAGTTGGCTTGATAACAAAGCAGAGTAAACAAATCTTAGAAAAAAAAATGAAAAAGAGAACTATAAATTTTGTACTCCTTGAAGGAAAATAAAGTGTGCAGTATTTACTGTCTACCTCCCTCCCTCCCTCTCATTCCCACTGCAGTCTTCTAATGCTCTCAGGGCCTAGCAGGGTTTTATGTGGAAATCATTGGGATTATCTCCCAATTTTTTCTCAGATAATTCAGTTGAAAGGTTATACAGAACTGAACAATTTGGAGACGGAATCACTAAGCTAGGGGCTTTAAGATGCGCTCAGGCTTCTATCCAGCCAGAACAGTTCAATAGTTATTGGATGTGCTACTAGTTGGCTGAAAAATCCATCTTTCCTACTTTTAAAATTTTTTATCAAGGTCATTTTCTGAGGTTTGGCAAGGACAGGAGGGGGAAGCAAGCATCCCAGCTTTCTGACATCTCAGCCTGTCTGAGAGTGGAAATGGCTATGATGACTTTCAATTTAAACTACTTATTTCCAATGTAGTGCTTTCCAAATGGAATGGTGATTTGCTGACGATCTCTGTACTGTCCTAGGATGGGAATCCCCAGAGTTTAGCCTGACCCATGCAGCATTTCCAAGTCATGCATGACAGTGCATGGAGAAAGCCAGGTAGCACAGCTTGGAGACTAGACCTGAAGGCATATTTATGTGTCTGCCTTACTCAGAGAAGGACTCCTGGTTAGCAGGGGTAAAAGGTGCAAGTACAGGTTCCCAGCTGTAGGTCACCCCCAGCAGCCATGCCTACAGCAGCAGGCCCCTGTGGCACCTCTGTTCCACATCTCTTCCAGTAACAGAACCTGCAGCTGCCAGCCCTTCCTACACTAGCGTTTGATACAAATAAATTATAATGAGCTGTCTTAGCTGTTACAGTATTTACAGGATAAATAGTTTCCACTTCACAGCCATCAATACATCCACCCTTTAAATCCATTAAATTCCTGACTGCTATATGCTCCCTTAGTAATGGGCTGACACTGATTTAAGGCTAGAAAACCCCTATTTAAAGCTCTACATTAGTGAGAGTGAATGTAAATTGTGACTGTGCCATTTGGCCTGGGATTAAAAGTGGCTGCAAAAGTGACACATTTCAAACTGTGCTTTGGGTTGAAACAGTGATGGTTCAGTGTTCTTCTAGTCTTAGTTGGAGGATTAGCAGGAAATCTGGAAATTAGTAGCACCAGCTTTCCTATGAGCCTTTAATCTTAAAACTAGGGAAACGTGGTTGTTATGGACTGCTCTGTAGCAGGTCTAAAACCTAGTTCTGCCCTGGACCGTCATGCTTGGTGATGACCATCATATTTTGGTGATGTTGCTTCTCTGAAGTAGTGAAAGCCTTCCAGAAAGATAAATATTTCAGCCGTGTTCAGTTCCTCTCCTGGACCTGTCAGAGTAGCATCAAATGGTAGCTGTTTTTAATCTTTTTTAGCTGAATGGTTTAGAGGAATTGAAACAGACTTTACTTATTTATTGATGTCTGGAAACAAATACCCTGCAGCCTTCCCCTTGCATTCGTAGTGTGACCAAGAGAGGAGAGGTGTAGAATTGGAATAGAAGATCTATCGCATTCAGCCTGCAAGGCTATTATTTGAGCTGCCTCAGAAATGTTTAATTTTTTCGTTGTTGCGTTAAAGCACTGGCAGTTGGATTTTGCTAGAAATGACACAGGTGGAAAGGTTTTATTTGTATCCCACACACATGATCTTGAGGGATTTGGATATAGCAGAATATGAAGCTCCTTCCCATTTTTACGTATCGCAGATTGGCCTTTCTTGTCATGTGATACAGAGAGTGTACATGTTTCAGAGCCTGGGAGGGAGGAAAGGGGAAGGGGAAAAAAAGAGGTGAGAGAAGTGCATGCTTTTTATCTTCCCCTGGTATATTAGTGCATGGTTGGTTAAAGCCTCCACAGCCAGGTATAGCAGGACGCTGAGAGATGGAGGCCGTGTAAGGACAATCAGTCGTGTACAGGCCAGTGATGGAATGCCATTTCAGGCTCCCACTGGCCTCTCATGGCCAGAGACTCTGTGCCATGTGTATCCATGAGCAGTGATTTTGTAGGTGGAAGCATATGACCCTGAGCAGCTAATACAGGAGCAGCTGTGCTGTCTCCATCCCACAAGAGCAATCAGCACTGAACCCATCTTCTCCAAAGACACAAACCTCATGTAATTTTGCTGCTGATACATTTCTCACGAAGCTTTCCTCTCCTGCTTAGATTGTTTCAGTCAGCGACATAGAGCAAGCAGTGAGAATATGATTTCTGACACTGTATCCTTCAGTACACACTGAGAACCAGTCTGATTGTCTTTTTTGCTGTTCCCTTCCTGTTACTATAGTACCAGTAGGAGATTGCCAGTCTCCATTAGAAATAAGCCTCCTCAACTCCATTTGAGGGAGGACCGTGTAGAGAAAATATATGGCAAGAACTTGTGAAACACAGCCTGTCACTTCCAGGAGGTGAGAACTAAAAGGGAAGGTTGCTCTACAGTCTGCCACCAACTTCACTTGTGGAGTGAACAAGGGTGGGAGGTTTCCTACAGGGCTATTTGTGGATAAAGCAGCCAAGCAATGTTGAGCATCTGTTTCATTATTAAACCATTATCATTAGCTAATTTCTCAAAGCCCAGTCAGTTTAAGAAGGGGAGCATTCTGCTTTTTGCTGTGTGTATACCTGCAGGTTATTTCATTTTCTTTGTGGATGTGATTACTCTATTTCGTGGTTGCTAACTGAAGAACAGTAAAGTCATTAAAGGGCCATAGGTGCCCTCTGGAGCCACTTGCTGAATGTTGATAAAGGAAAATGATGCTGTAATATAAAATATAATCTGATCACTGCATCTAATTATGAATAAGAGTAAGCTGCTAAAGAAGGGTTCTGTAAGAATATTATAATTGCATTCATACAGTATTTCCAACTTGAAAGCTATGAGCAAATATCGACTAATCCTTCCAACAGTCCCTGAGGGTGGGAAGGTAAAGCTATTACTATTTATTAAGAATTTGTTTCAATTAACTTTAGCCACTGTTAAAATAACTATGAATTGATGAAAAAATTACCAGCATTTGCTTTACAACAGTTTTGAACATCTTGGATGCCCCAGTTTTGAGCAGTGTTTTTGATATCTCTTATAGATGGGCATCATTTGACTAGAATTAATTTTGCAAGCATCAGAAAAATGCCTGTTACTTTTTATTTCCATTAATATTTGGTTCTTATTAAATACTAAATATTTTTGTTCGTTAAATATTTAACAAGCTATCTGGGGCTTTGTAGAGTGTATTGTATTCAATAAACTTACACAACATTGTGTTATTATTTCTACTATTATTATCATTTGAGGAAATATTTTTCTCTACAGCATAAAACTGCAGATGTTAGTAGTAATGTCTCTTTTTACAGCATAGAACCATTGATATTTGCTCCTTTAATTGGTAACATTCTCTCCCAGCCCCAGGCTGGGGAACAGGGGTGGAAATTGTGCATAAAATCATTAAGTGCAGCCTAGGCCACCTGCAAGGCACAAAATGAACACAATGCTGGTTTGGCTGCTCCTGGTTTTCAGGTTCTAGATGATAGTCCGTGATGCTGATTGTCTGGCTGACAGCCCTGACAAATTTCTACTACTGTCAGGTCATGCTGTGGGTGCTTGCTCAAACCTTCCCAGTAGAGGAGTGGCATTTCCTAGGAAAGGCTGCTCTAGGAAATATGGTACTTATTTTTCCACATCTTAGAGACTGAGAAATTCTTGTTTCCTTTTGTAATGTGTCTCAATGTCTAGTCAAAGATGGGGAGTAATTTCAGTCTTTGCTTTTTTTTTTAATTGGTTGGTTGATTGCTGGTTTGGGGGTAGGGTTTTGGTTTGGTTTGGTTTTTGTTGTTGTTGTTTGGTTGGTTTGGGTTTGGGTTTTTTTGACAGTGGTTATACCTTTATTCCAAATTTATACCTGATGTTTAGGCCAAAAAATTTAATATTCTGTTTGGAGAATAAAATGGATCATTTATATTAGTCTCATGGGAACTTGGCTTAGTTTAAGTTTGAGGATTTATGCCCTGGGCAATCTTCGGGGAATAAAAAAGCCATAGTTTTGGTGTTTTGTTATTTATGTTATCATACATCATTTTGGAACTATCCTCTCCATGCAGAAACATGTGGCAGGCTATGTATCGTATTCTTGTTGCTTTCCCCGTGAATGTTTTCTATGTCATTTTTTTTATACAAAACTCCTGGATATGACTCAATGTTGAAATAGTTGTCAGGTGCTTGCAATAGATGGCTGAGTGTCTTGTGCCCCCTTTTTGCTCATGTATGCTGAATGAAAAGCTGCTGTTTGTCACTTGTTTGGCAGGCTCTCAGTGCCTGTATGCAGCTTGCATTAATGCTGATGGGAGCTGCACACACACTGAAGAGACAAAAGAGCCAGGTTCCTCCTTAATCTACGCAATCGGATAGTGAATGCCTTGTCATAGTACCCAAGGTGGCCTTTTGCTGCCCAGAAATTCAGTCTACCGTGCCCTTATTGCTTAAACTGCTTCTAGGAGCTAATCAGATTCCTCCTCCATTCTGACAGGTGAAATATGGGGTAGTGTATGAAAGACAAAGCTTGAACGAGCAGTAACAATTGAGTAGGCAAACGGTGCGTGCAGAAGATCACCACATCTTTCTTCTGTTGGCAGTGGAAATCACTGGGAAACACCAGGCCAGTGCAACTGAAGCTTTTGGGCAGCTTTCCTCATTGTTTGTTCTTGTTCAAATGTAGCTCCTCACCTTTCTGCTTTTGTCTGTAGCTGGTGTGCTGGGTATCTGGTACATGCAGCAAACAGTCTATCGAGGGAGGCGTGATGAGAGCGTGAGCAAGCAGCTGATTCTTCGGCAGCCCTGGGCTCTCCTGAGCTCCTCTGGCTTCCCCTCTTCTTGGTCTTTTCATGTTTTAAAATAATCTGTTACTGTATGTCTGATAGTTAAGAATTGCCTTTTTTCCTTCGGTATCTCACAATAAAATTGCCAAAAGAGTTGGGACGGAGCAGAATTCTGCCAGAAGCTTCTTGCAAGAAGAGTCAGTACTTCCTGCCTGAGCGGTTCTCTCCCAATTGTGTTTCCTTTACCAGATTCCCTCTGAAATGTCTCAGTCTCAATACAGTACAATGTTTTGAAGCTTGGTAGTTTCCATATTTTATCTGGATTTCCTTTTTATGACACTTGCAGCCCTTAAGGACAAATTAAGGTGATTGGGCTTTTTGGTGACTTTTATTTTGTGTTACTTTGTCTTTGGAAGCACAGATTGAGGCTCCTAGCTGAGACTCTAGGCATAGTTAGCGTGCTGCCTGCTTCTACTTTTTTCTTGTCCCGATGTCCTCCTGTTGTTCTTGAGTGCCTCAGCAGCTCTAGAGTTGCTTTTTACTTAGTCAGAGTTGATTACAGTGATTTTGAGACAGGAGAGTCTATTTTCTGACCCCTCAGCCAGCCTGAACATAGTCTTCCCAGTGGAGCTGCTAACCTGCTTTGTACAGACTGGGTGTGGGTCTTCATCAGTTGTCATGCCCCTTTTACAGATTAACCTCTGCTCTTTTCCCATGGCATTATTTTGTAGGCATGTTGACAAGCTGCTTTGATAATAAGAATTGGGCATGTATCAACTGAGAAGATGTTTTGGCTCACCTTTGAATGTTGTATGAGCCAATTAGGCAGCTGCGTCCTGTCCTAGCCGGGGTCTGGGTGGATAAAGCCAGTGGTTAACTATAGGTGGCAGCAGCTTTCTAATGCTGTTGTGTGTGCATGTTGTTGGGTTTCTCTAGAGTGGAGACGATGCTTCACTTGGATCTCAGCTCCCATTCTTCTTTGTTTAGCTGAGGCTTTTTTAGCGTAAGCTTTTGTAGGAAAAAACCTGGCTGGCAGGACAAGTCATTTCTACTTGAAAGATTTCTTTATCAGCAGAACAGGATATGCTCTGATTGTCACCATCCTTGAGACTTATTAATTTGTAACTTATATGTATTTCCAGAGCTACAATTCCAGAAGTACAATGTTTAAAAAGATTTCTGACTTGGCCTGATTTCTGACTACCTTCTCTGCTGTGCTGCCACAGGTTTTCTTGAACTTGGTAGCGGTGTACAGCTTCCTACACCAGCATCAGGCCAGCACTGTGTTCTATGTAAACAACCCTGGAACTGGCTCACTGTGGTGGAGCAGCAGCCTTCAAGTTGCCATCAGTGGGCCCTTGGGGACCCATGTGCTAATTGAGGGGGAGCAGTGGGAGTCTGTTAAAAGCAACTAAGAAAAGTCAATTGACTGTGGACTCAGGCTTGATTATAAGGCTCTGCACCTACCCTGGAAAATGCCTTCAGGGGTCTGTAAATTGCAAAGGCTGAAAAATACTGAGTAATATACTGTAAGGAAAAACAAATCTCTGCACTTAAAAATCACCTTTAAATCTGTCAGTGTTAATGCAACAGACAAAAACATTTTTGACTGTGAAGCCCAAGCACTTCTCTTAACAGTGCTGTAATATATTGGTTTGTGAGAGTTGCAGCGAATGTGGTGATAGACATTCTACTGAAATAGAAGAAACCTGCATCTCTCTTAAATCCTTTGAATTGAAAACTAAATTAACTTGCGGTTTTATTTGCTAGATCAAAACTTTGCACTTGAGTTCACACCTGATCTTTCATGTGCTTTGCTGTAGGCTGCTTCTCAGTCTGGTGGGCAGTGTGGCACAGACAGTGAAACAGGGACTGCAACAGGACATTTCAGAAATCTCGTTCCTGCAGCTACCTAAAGGCATTTTGAGAAAACTAAATACTTAGGAAATGATGGCTTGACAAACAAAAATGGTTTGCACTATGGAAACTTTCATTGGAATAGTATCCTGTTTCCAGGGAGGAATTTCAAGTAAAATTCGAGAGGCTCCTTTCTATGTTCAATACTGTCACTTGCAATGTAAGAAAACACAATTCAGTTTCTTCCTCCCCCTGAATTAAAACCAGGGCTTGGACTTCACTTTTCGAGACTAGGTGAGAGTCCTGGCCACTAAGTGACTTGGCAGCTCTTAGGAGCTTTCTTGCTTGGTCTGGAGCAAAATCGGAAAAGCCTCTTGGTTTCATTCAGGAGAATGTATGGAGTTCTGGAGTGGCATGGGATGAATTGCCACTCACCTGTAGACACACCGTGTTTTTCATCTGGACACCGGCTGACTTTTGTAGGCTTTCCTTCAGTATCCTGGCAGATGAGCATACACTTGTTCTGTACAGTGCATAGGTGAATTTCCACATAAAGACTTGGGTGCAAAATGCAGCTGCACAGCTTTTAGTATGCAGGATAACTGGATAAAACTAGTTTAGCTGCCATCTCTGTATAGTACCACTTACAGCACTGAGAAATAAATTCTAACCCTTCTTGTATAGCTGAGAGAGCAGTGCTTCCCATTCCAAGGGGTTGGGTCTTTTCTTGACTCCCCAGTGATAATTTACTATCCCTTTATGTCTCACAATGTTCCATTCACCCCCAGTGTTATGCATCCTAACTTCACCCTGCAGTCAATTAAAAAAGACAAGTGCTTGGTTTCCCAGGAGTTTGGTGTGTCCTTGCAAAAGCCGTTTTGCATTAGTTTGAGAATCAAACCACCAGGTGGTGGGGGTGTCTCTCTTGCCCTTGTGCCTGTTCACTCTGCAGCTTTCCACTGGGCAGGAAGGGGCAGCAGCATGCCTGGCTGGTGATGTTTCCAGTTGCTGCTGTTGCCTAATGAAATGCTTCAAAGTCAAAGGGATAATGTTCTGATTTGTAGTCAACACTCAGAAAATGGTGGTTGTGAATGAGACCGAGTTCATAACCTAATACTTTTTGTCTCCTTGTAGAAATTACAGAGCCCCAGCACTACTCATTTTTTCACAGTCTTCATTCCCTCTTTTTGTTTGTTTGCTATATACATTTGAGAGGAGACTATAGTGGGACAGTGAGTGAATGTAACTATTAAATTTTGCTGGAAATGATGAAATGAAAGTGCATATTATATTCATACCTAATGCATCATTTTCCTGCCTTTACCTTCCGGCCCATCACATTCCAGTCTATTTCAGAGATTTAGATGCATTTATGTCAGATCTCCCATCCCAGAATACAATCTACATCCAATTATCAACCCTTAGGGATACATTAGATGTAACTATTATATCTTCTTCTGTCAATAAAATTATAATCACGAAATGCACAAATGTCGTACTTTGGTTTCTAAAAGCATCACAGATAAGAATGAGATGAAATGAAAAGGCTGTTATGCTGCATTTTACACATGCTTATATGCAGAAGATTGCCAAAATCTCAAGCTGAGGTATAGATCTGCTTTTTCTGTCTGCTACTAACAAATCTCAGCCCTAAGCAAGCAAGTGGCTGCATAGGACCTGACAAAATTACATGCAAAGATGAATTAGTCTTTTCCTGCATTTGTTCACATGCCACGTCCAGGAAAATCACAAGTGTGTGAGTGACTTGTAAAGGTTCAGCAAGGACTGTCGCATGCAGATTTCACATGCCTGTCTACCCAGGAGTACTTGGTTAAGTGAAACCAAGTTAATGAAAAGAGTTGCATTTCAGATATATTAGAACTCACTAAACCCTTTCAACACTCTCAAGAAAATAAATTGCTCTGAGTTCTCATTAGCTTGCTCAGACTCATTTTGACTTCTGACTGAAAACATCTGTATGGGAGTTCCTTAGTTAATGCACCTTAAACTTACACCTGTACTTAATTTGGCTTACCTTGCCTAAGTTTCCCTTAATTGCAGACATACCCTAAGTGAAAAAAGCCATATTAGCTCAGGAGAGTCTGGAGAGCAGTAGTCACTCTCTATCAGACAGGAGTCCTGTTCTCCCTTTCAGGCAGGCATGGTTAGTTACCTCTGCTCATGAAACAATCATCACTGATGGTAAGGAAAGAATTTTATATCCTTAAGGAAACTGCACAGCGCTTGAAATTAAAGGAGTAAGGGGAAAGGGAGAAGTTACACTGTGTGCAGAATATTCTGTAATAGTCTGCTCCAGTGTGGTTTTGCACTCTTATCTAAATTTTCTGGTATTGACTACTGTCAGAGATAGAGGAGCAGGCTTGACAGTCTCTCACTGGTTCAGGAACATGGGAATTTTTATACTCTGAGCTAAGCCTCTGTGGCAGGGCTGCAGGCAGGGCTAACAGACTGCATAAAACAGAATTTCATTTTTTAATACTTCTAACCCAAGCATTTCAAAAGGTGAAATGCCAATGTAAAATACTGGTATCTGGCAATTTCTATTGTAATTCTCAGATTTTAAGCTGGAGCTCATACCTGAGTGCCAGGGAAATGGGAGGAAGAGGATGTCTTAAACTGCAGAAATATCTGAAAATACAATAACTTGGTAAATGATCTGGTGATCAGTACAAGTAAAGAGAAAACACATGGGCTAAGTTGTGGTTTCTTAAAAAATAAAACAAAAAAACCCCTACCAAACAAAAAAAAAAAAAGGCAACCAAACACAAAGTTCTATTTCCTTGGACTCTGATTAAGGATGGGATATCACCCACCCTCCAAGAGGAAAGCTTTTTTGTCCGTGTATCACTTTAACATTTCACAGGTTGCCACAACTGAAAGCACATGATAACAGTTGCTCTACCATGTAATATCCAAGGGAGATGTTTACCTAGGTTCAGCAACATACAGTGATATCAGTGAGGTTTGTGCAGTAGCTTGTACATAGGCTGAATGGAAGAGACGGGGTCTTAGGAAAGATCATGAGCATAAATCTGATGGTTAACATTTTAGGAGCATAGAGTTTAATGGGTAGTCAGATGTTCAGTTCTGCCATGAGATTATATTCACCAGAAATTTTGCTGAGAGATACCATGGTGAACATCTGTAAAACTCAGACGTGATATTTCATACAATCAAAAAGTTTACAAGGATTGAACTGGACTAAATTTCATGCCAGGTCTGTTGGACCTTAAAGGGTTTGTTATTGGTAAACCAGGTACAAGTTAGGACTGGATGAAGGAAGTTTTAAAATGAGGAGGCTTTGATCTTTTTTTTTCCAAATTGCCCTTTGTTGTACAGCAGCTCCTCCACTTCAATATGTTGTACATATTGAAGTGGAGGAGCTATCACTATAAGAAATTCTGTCTGTGTCCTTTCACTTTTCACTGTTACACTCTTTCAAGGTAGTGCTATTTGTAAAATCACCAGGATATCTGTAAGATGAAGATTAGTTGCATGTTTACTAAAGCTTCCTTGAAGAAATTGCTTTCCCTGGTGTGTATGCATGCATGTGCATGCATGTCTGTACTCTGGTATGTTAGATAAAAATGACCGGCTGTTTTGGAAGGCTACTCTTCTTTTACCCTTTTTCCTTTCTGTGACTCTAATTTACAGTGTCCTGTGAGCAGTTTGTGCTTGGGTAGATGGCTGCAATATACGTTCGGGAAGAAAACAAACGAGACTTGGAAGTGGCAAAGCCGATCTGTTTGCAGGAGGATGGGTAACAAAAGAAATATGCTGAAAAAATACTCTCCTGCTCTGGACCTTTGGAGTGCTATATAATTTATAGCTGTTCTCTGCAAAGTGTCTGAGGCAGTGCCAGGTGGTGGGGAGTTAAATTAACCCCCGTGGCGTGTAGTTATCGGCAGAGGCCAGACCTGTGGATCGATACCTCGGTGCTGTGAGTCACCGCATCAGCTGAGGAGAGTGAATCTGTAAGCTCCTTATTTCTCCATTCTTTTAATCACAGGGCTGTGGCTGGCTGTGATGAAGATGGAGCAGACGCAAATGTCTGATGCTTGAAGCTCTTTGATTTCTGAGCTGATGGGGTGAAGCCAATGAAATGCTGTGAGAGGCTCAGAGAGCTGATAGTGTATTGTCTTTTCCCAAGTATCCTCAGTTCCCGTTCTCTTTTTCTTCCTTCCTTGCCCACAGATCTGGTTACAGTCAGTAGCTGCATGATCTGTGCTTTGCTTGACCGACACAGATAATTTCTAGCATCACTAGTTAAGCTTATTTTTTATTATTATTAATAATAAAGGCTCTTTTAGTCTCGCTTAAATGGATTAGCCTTGCTCCTGCCTGCTTTTTGATTGTTTTTTGCTGCTGGGGGCTCACTCTTCCAACGAGAGTTCTTGCAGATGGAGTTATTGCCAAGCTTATCCGTCACTGAGGCATACCTAATATGGATCAAACTGGATGGAGTAATTGGGTTTTCAGCAAGCTACTGCACCAGAAGAACGTGTCATCCTCCAGGAATGAGAATTTTTGTTGCAGTTATAGAAGATACTTGCAGAGCTGCTGAGTCAGCCACCTCCTTTTGTGCACCCTCACACTTTGTGGGTGCACCCATTTTCTGCATGCAGCCCCCAGAATTCGTGCCTGTTGACAGCTGAGTCTTCTTGCTTCTCTGAAGACCATGTGTGTCTTCCAAATCTATTGCTACCCCCTCCACCTCTCTCTTATAAAAATTAGTGTATAAAATGCTGTATCCTTCCCTGTTGTATTTCTCTAAACTCAGACTTACCCATAAATTGTCCATGTGGAATGCACTGGTAAATTAAGTAATGTGTTGTTCTTTGCTAGCTGCACCCATTTTCTAGAGGATTGAAAAATTGTCATCTGTAGCCATCACCCAACAGAAAATCAAACAGGTTTAAACAACTGCAATTAGTTTCTTATAAAGCCAAGTGTAATATGCCATGCTAGTCAAAACCACTCACCTTCCTTTCCCTCATAAGTGAATTATTTTCTCTTTTGAACAATGACAGTGACCCTTGGCCTAAAAACCAGCTGCCCCTCAGCTGAGACTTGAAGCAGTTACAAGGTAAGCTGGCCTTACAGTTGAACAGTGGTAGATGTGGATGAGCATGTTGAGTTGCTGGTTTTGGTCATTAATGAAAGCTGAATTAAAGGTGGCTTGTTAACCTAACAGCTGAGCTTCTGGCTGTTGTTCTGTGTTGTATCTGTCCTTTCCCTCATCTCTTATTCTGATTTTAACCTCACTTTCTAGTTCAGTTCCTGTTTTTGTTCTGTATCCAAAGTTGCAGACATTGATCCTAACCAGTGGGTGTGACCGTTCATGTCCTGGTCTCTTTCTTTTTAAAAGATCATCAAGCCAGGACTGAGCTTTTCAGATTTCTTATTGCTTTATTCTCAACCCACTGGCATCCTCTCCCACCCATGGGGAGTAAGTACATATGTGCAGATTTCTGCATTGCTGTTCCTAGCATAGCCTTGGATGTTCCTGCATAACAGTGGGGGGTATAATTTATCTCCATATGCTGACTGTAGTGTCCAAATGGGTTGTCCCCCTTCATCTTCTCCCCAGCTTCTTGCACATGGTCAATTCTTTATCCCTCAGCTTTCTTCTTTTTTACTAATATATGAAGGCACATGTAGTACTTAGGTCAGATACAAGATATTTTTATGATTAAATTAGAATGTCCAGAGAGATTTTCATCCAATAGTTTTACTTGGAAAAACACTATGTAAGGCCATACTGGACAAGTATCTGTTGATTTTAGATACTTTAATTGGAAAACATCTTTGTGAGCTTGAACAGAAGTAACCAGTTTTAATTCTTACAGCTTTTACTTCAGTGCAAGTTTGTTTATGGTCCCAAGGCAGTGGGTGAGACACATGTGAAAGACTCTCAGGGTGAGTTTGTGGGTCTTTGAGCTCAGATGACACCACCATGCTTCATCTCAGCCATAACAGAAAAATAACTCTGGTCATAATAATTGTGTCAGCCACAGGCAAAGGGCTGCTATTGCAGCAGGACTGCATTAAAGACGTTTTCTTTGGCTCACTGGCACTTGAGGAGTGACTGTAAACAAGCCACTGCAAGGAAGCCAGTGAACAAACAGGTAGACACTAGCTGATATTGTCTGGATCCTGCAGATGGGAAGTTACTGGCTTTACTGGCATACTTTTGACTTGGCATCAGTTATGGTTTGTGCATCAGTACAGAGGTTCTTACAGAGGAGTAACTGAGATTGAAAAAGTATGGATATGAAATATTGAGAAGCAGTGTCGTATGCAGAAAAAGGGGAGGAAGGATCAGTGTTCCCTTTGTTCATCCCAGCATGATTTGTCTTTGGAGGGCTCTTGGCAGAGTTGTGAATGAGTTTTCCATAGACTGACTCAAATTGGCTAGGTGAGGTCACTGGGCTTTCGAAATATTTGAGGTAGTGGTTTTAAACAAGTGACTATCTCAACACAAACAGGAATAAAGCAATCTTGTATAGTCTTGGTCATACAGTAACCACTTTGTTCTGCCTTCACTGCTCACAGTGGAATGATTTGGCTTGTTAAATTGGAGGCTTTGCATCCCTTCGTGGTCGTCTACCTCTGTCTGAAGTCTGCCTGAGTCTGCATTGCAGATTTTCTGTGCTTTGCTTCTCCAGGACTGAATTTATGTTTTCAGTTCTTAGAGTGGAAGAATTGAAGCTGTCGTGAAAACAAATAGCTGGAATCAGCTTTTTTTTTCATGTAACCCTGACAGCATGTGATGCAATGCAAGTGACTGAGGGGAAACTCCCTGCATCCTAGTTGATGCAGAGCAAGCCAGCAGCTGGGAAACTTGCTGAAACCAGATGCCTTGTGGTAGTAGTGCCATGGTTACAGTTGTGCACTGAGAGGAGTTTTAATTGGGGTGTATTTTTTCCCTTTTGAAAGAAGGTGGCTAGCCAGGGACAGATTACACAAAGATTTAGTTCTTAAATGTTACTCTGTAGTTGTTTGGCTTATTTCTTTATAAAAGAGTAGCATGAAGTCACTGAGTTTGGGTTAAGGCTGAATTATGTGTTTCTTGGCAGTCCTGCTTTTCATTATTGACCAAAGAATTAAAAAAAATAGCATTGTCCATGTCTGTGAGGATCCCTCAGAAGTGAATCTTGAGTAAATTGGCCACAGTGTATATGTTTGGTTTTTTAATGCTGGATTTAGGATTATCTTTTGTTTCTGGTTTTTTTTGTGTATAAGCCTAAGTGCTGGAGGATTGGAAACAGACAAGATTGAATGGGTCAGTTGTATGAATTGGCAAACACAAGATTCCCTCTTTCACACACTATGCTCCTCTGTTAAACGTTCTGCAATAACAAAGAAAGATGAAATGTTTGGTCTGTGTGGTGTATGAAGGCTTTCTCAGAGGCTAAGCACTTCAAGTAAGTAAATAAGCAGAAGTTTCAAGTACAAACGTTATTTGTGAAGCAGGGAATGATGCTACACACTCATCTAACACAAGCCTGCAAAAGCAAAGAAATGAAGAGCTGAGTCCTGGCTAGGAGCTTAAGTAGCAGCTTTCCAGTAGTAGCTCAGGGCCCTTTGCCATCTCCATAATCCTGGTGGATTACACTGGAGGTGGGGTACAGTCACTGAATCCAACTGGTTCTAAACAGGTTTGGTGTTTTTTGCTTTCTTTGTAACCAGAGCAAAAAGAGAAAAAAAAACCGTATCTTTTACCAACTCTTTTATGCCTGAAAGTTTCAAACATTGCTCTCATTTCATCCTCTTTCCTATCTTTCACTTTTTGCATCATATTTGATGTGCAAAGACACGGCGTCAGTCAGACCCATTGCTTCCTCCCAGTGTGTATTGGCATCTTTCTGTAGAGCTGAGGTGGATTTGGTTGGACAAAAGGAAACCTGTGGCCCCAGATCTACACACCCATTTCTGTCTGTCAGCAAGCTCCAAGAGAGGGGTATTCATCTGACATTTCTGCCAGAAATACATGATTTTTCCCTTGGGGACATTGCCTTGAATCAGCAGAACAGCTCCATATTGCCCTAGGTCTACCTCATAAGGACACCACCACACTTTGGAGCAAGGCCACAATTTGCTGACAATGTGGGAGTCAAGTTTCCCACTGCTGAAGTATAGCTGCCTCTCAAAAGGAACACAGCAGCTGTTTTATGACAACGTTGTTTGAGAAAACTACTTCTTCTAATGGTGAAACGTTGCTTTGCAGCATAACATTTATTTAGAAATTATATGTAATTCAGAATTAGTATTTCTTTCCAAACATGAAATGGAAGTGCAGCCCATGTATCTCTTGAGTACTGGTGAGAAAATAACTCGTGTAGACTAACTTTCTGCACAGAAGAACACTGGCAATGGGCTGTGAAATAAAGGTGGTTTTGGGGTTGTGCAGCTCAAAGTAATGTATTTCATTATAGGACGTATAGTGTCTCTGGGAGTTGCACAGCATTACATGCACCAGAGGTATATTCATGGACACATTGTGGGCAGCATCATACCTTCTACATCATACACTGTTCTGTCTTCCCACCTGAAAATAAGCTTTTTTAGCCTTCATAGCTTTGCTATCTGCTTATTTGAGATGACTTATCTGTAGTTGGCGTTGTTTTGTTGGCAGCATACATCAGGCATCTTGTCAGAGAGCAGCTGTTCATCTCTTCCCTCCCCATCATATCCCAACCCACCTGCATGTCAGCTTCACTGTACTGTTGTCTTATCAGTCATCTTGGAGAAGGGGTGGTTTGAATTATTTTCACCAGAAGCATTGCGCCTACTAGTTTTCAGTAAGAAAAAGATTTGTAATTACTTCAAAAATAGAAGAAAGTACTGCCTCATCCCTTGTGATGCCCAGTAGGAGCAAGACTATTGGGGTTATATTTTCTTGCCCTTCCACCTCAGAGGATGACTGTTTTGCTGAATTGTGTAAAAAGACAAGGTGATCACCATCTTTCTACCTCCTTCTTCTCTGACTGTGTTGCCATTCCTCGTTTGAACACATTTTCCTGTGTTTTTCCAAGGATTGACTTGGCACATGGCTCAGCATGGATGTTATTTCCTGGTTTCCATAGAGGTTAGCACAGCAGAATAATGGATACTCCAGTAACAGAACCTGGGTGGCTGAGTTGTATGCTGGATGTTCCAAAATCTCACATTTTCACATACCTGATCCAGTAATTTGTGAAATGCCCATGGCTCCTGAGTTTGTGAGATGTGAGCTTCATGAGGTGATAGGGTTCCCCAGAGAACAGCTTACAAAAGGATCAGAGCTTTCTGTGAGAGAAAGCGTTGGAAAAGGAGCATGTGCAATATATTATCACACTCAGTAGGAACACAGATTTTCTGGAAATTTGAGCTAAGTAGAGCTAGAAGTCAGTTGTGTTAAGTCAGCCAAACAGGGTTATGCCACCTGGTTGGGGATCTTATGACAATCTAATCCATGTGGATTTTTTTGCAACTCATCAGGGGAATCAAAACTTACACTTGAATAAATAACTTGCCAGTGCCTTGATTTTGCCATCTTTGAGGTCAGCAGGGGCTAGAAAGAAAAAGGTATAAAACTGAAAGACTTGGAGCAGTAGATTGAGTCAAACATAAGGTAGGTAGATAGCGTGCCACGTTTAGAAATCAGGGTATGCTTAAGTCAGAGACCACAGCAGTCCCTCTACTGCCAGGTTTAGGCTTCTCTTGAACCTACTGCCAGATAATCAGTTATTGCTGGCAGAGAGCTTAGAGCCTGACTTGAGGGCTGAATGTAGTTATGAGGCTGGTATGCATCATGCTGTCCGCTGGTGTGAAGACATTATGGTGTAAAGTAGAGTGATTCCAATTACTCCTCCTCCTTTGCTGTCCTACTTCTGAAATTAAAGGCTGCTGCTGTAACCCACAGTTCACTCTGATTCTTCTCCCTGTGGATTTCAGGGTATTCACATATAATTGTAACATAAGGTTTTATCAGCCATTATCCTGTTCTTGTGAGCATCACTAGTGAAAACTAGCAGACATGACCCATAATCTACACAAAACCTTATCAGGCAATGACACTCCTGCCACTCTGTTCAGGCAAGCCCAGGCACCACACAGGCAGGAGTTCGAACTGCCATCAGCATTTTCATTCGTTTCTTGTGATGCTGTTGATCATGGAGGTACACAGCAACAGTGAAAATCTCAGGAAAAGCAGTTTTTAGCAAATTTTCAGTGGAATGATAGAGGTTTGACTTAGCTTGTGTTCAAATGGCTTTTCCCACTTCACTTGCATCTCAAGCATTTCCTTGCTTTTTAATGTGAGACAGCTGGTCTTGAAGTTAATCCCCAGGGTTTCAGGGGCTTTTTCTTCTCCTGGCAAACTTGTGAGGGAAGATGCTCCAGAAATATTAGCCATCGGCTGTCAGTTAGTAGAAACTATAACAGTTGGTGATGGTAATAGCATTGGCTTGAAACTAGCAGGGAAATGCAGGTCTAGCATATGGGCATCTAAAATCTGTGCAGTGATGGAGCTGAGGAACACGACACATTCAACTAGCTTTTGAGTTGAGGGCTCTGAGTTCAGGTTTTACAGCATCAAGCTGTCTTGGAATTTGGCTGCAGTAGGCAGTTAGTGCTTCAGTAGAGAAATTTCCAGTTAATCTTTTTACCTGCATTTGCCAGGCAGACTGCACTGAGTCAGCTCAGCCTGGTCCCCACTGTGCAGCGGCTGCAGCCAGTCTCACTCCATCACTTTTAATGAATCTGAGTCTCTGTGGTTTTCACTAATTTACTCATTCGCAAGAGAAATGAGGAAGTGTTTTCCTGTCTCTCTGTGATAATGAATGAGATATGAAAGAGCTTCATGGCCAGTAAGCACCCTGGAGGGACTTGAGTTTGTCAAAACGTGCAAGGCGTCTTCATCAAAGCAACAATATTATTTTCTTTCCCCTTACTCTATGAATTGAAAATTCACATGACAACAGCCAGAAACATGCCCAGTTTTGCTTAGACAATGGAATTGACTTTGAAAAACTGAACGTGTGGCAAAACTGATAACATCTTTTGCATCAGTGTTTTTCAGAGGTGTATCTTGAAATAATAAATGGTTGCCTGAGGCAGGCTTTAATGTGGGGCTTTTGCTGTAGTCTGGCTTGGTGTCTCTGAACCCCCACTTGCACAATGTGGCATTTTGCACTCAGTGCAGACTGTGGACAGCAAACCTTCCCTTCGAGGGCTGTGTTGAATTCTGTTTACCAAGAATTTTCATTTCTGTTTGCTGCTGTCTTCAAATGTACTTTGTATACATCAGAAGGGCAGAGATAAGAGTTTACAGAAGATTAAACAGGCACAAACACATTAGGAGAGACAGTAAGGGATTCAAATTGTTAAACAGAAATATTGAAGTCCACTCTCTAAGTCTTCTAGGCTTTTCAGTACCCAAACTTAATAAAATTAACCAACTGCTGCAGCTTAGTTAATTTTAGCACTAGCTCTAGTGCTTAGCATTGCTATCAGAAGCAATCAATAGAAAATATAGCTTTATATGGTATAGCTTTGAGGTACAAAGTGTAGGTTCCACTTAGAAGTGAAGAACTGCTGCCCAGGAATATTGTGAGCCATGCACTTTCAACAAGGTAACGTGTCACAGTGCTCCTGATTGCAGTCCTGTGCTTAACCCTTTCTAAAACACAGTCCCCTTTGAAAGGTAGAGTAAATAATTTGAATTATTGCTCTAGTTTCATGTGTAAAAGCAGACAGTGTTTGTAGGAAATACAAGTCTTGGAAGGTGAGCTGAACACTTGTTAGTCCAAGGATTAAATTAGCTGGCCAAGAGAGAATTATCACCATACAAACCTCCCATTAAAACCTGAAAGAGTACAAGTATTTTTCCTGTTATGTTTGAACATATGGTTATTCAAGTGGTGACAAATATTCACTGAACTATTTAAATATTATTGCATATTAATGGAATATTATGTCTGTAGCATGCAATGTCACATGCAGTTTGAATGTCACTTAGTAGTCCCCTCTCTCTCACTACTTCACTTCGATTTTAGCATTTTCTGGGCTCTTAAGCGTTTGTCATGTATTGATTCTCATGGAGTTCCCAATTTTTTATCCCCCACAGGGAGCCTAAACATGCTTGGTTCTGAGGTCTTTTCGTTTTGAATGTATGCTAGATGCTGACTAGGTGTGATACTATTTCAGATTTGTTCAAATTTTAAGATTTTATGGCTTGTGTTAGATAGAACCCAGTGGCACCAAGTTCAGGTGAGTGTTGTGGTGTGTGCTTTACATGCTTATGACAAGACAGTTTCTGGTCCAAAGGACTTGTCTGTGCACTAAGATGAAACCTGTCAAGTGAATGCAACAGGGAAGCAGAGGAGTAAAATTGTGACACAAACATCTCATTATATGGATTGTCTTTTTGCATCTTTTGCCAGTTCAAAATCCATTTTTTATATGGATTAACTATTAATAGCATTCAACCCTGTTAGCAAAGAGGAGAATGTCTCCAATGCCTCCTTCTGTATGTGCAGTAATTAACATCACAGCAGTTAATGTCCAGCAGTCTGTGGCTTGTCCCTGAAGCATGGAGAGCGCAGCACAAGCTCTTCTGAGGTAAGATGAAGGTAGCTCCATTAGACCTGAAATTTATCAGCTTTCATCTTAACCTAGCTTCATCCCAAAATGCAAGTCTGAGGAAGCAGCTCCTCTGAGGCCATTTGGGCTCTTCTGTGCTGAGCTGTGGTTGTGCCAGCACATCTCCCCGGCCCCACAGCCTTTGGCCCCACAGTGGGGAGTGGCTGAACATCTATGGTAGAACATAGGCTGAACATAGATGCAGGAGCATCTATGGGAACAGCCCCTCACCAGGACAGAACAGTCCCTGCCCTCACTAAGACAGCTCTAAGGAAGTACATGGGCTGGCACATCCATGACCTTCTTCAGGAAGGAGCCAGGTGTGGGGGAGCCGTTTGGCCTGCGTTGACATCTGGACTCTCCCTGGACACCTGTGCCTTATCAGTGCCCGTCAGCAGACTGATCAGACTCGCAGCTGGCATGTTTAAGAAGTGATCTCTGAGGTTATATTTCCCTCACAGCCAGATCCTGAGCAACAGACCTGTCACATGTGCAATGCTGTGACAGCGTGAGTTTGAATTTCAGGTGTTCCAATGCTCTATGCAACATCTCTAATTCTTCACTTCCTGTAATGAAAAGTTTTCACAGTTTCTGTGCTGAATGACATTCTGTGTTAATCAGGAGTGTGAAATACATCTCACCTGTACATATATAGAGAAGTTTCTTCAAATAAATATTTGAGTCATTAAGGATGCATTGCATGGAGCAGAAGCTCCACACACAGTTTCCACTGCTGTGGGTCCTTTACCAGCAGAAAGAATGATTCTAAAAATCTATTTAAAATTAACAAAAAGAATCATTAAGCAGAGTAGGATTTTTAAAAATGCACTTTCAAGCTGGGAAACCACCTCATTTAGTATAATGAGTGAGCAGATCCTTGGGCCCTGAAGAGAAGCAAATTGAAACAAAATGGCTCCAGCACTGACTTGCATAATGATGGACTGAGCACGTGTCCTGGCATGTAATGATCCCATCTTTCCCATGGGGCTTCAGAAAACAGTGCTTATTGTGACAGTACCTCTGGCCAGGATACTGTTTCCATGAGGAAGAGGAAAAGGGCTGGTAAAAGTTTGGAAATGGAGTAGAAGAAGAGGATGAGAAAAGATTGCGAAGTTTGACGTCACAGGCATTGGAGAACAGTGATAATGCTCACAGAAGTAGAGAGGGAGGCAGGAAAAGGGGAAGGACTCAAGAGACAGCACAGCCCTTGAGCTGGGGCAGTTGAAAGATGCTTCCAAGGCAGGGACAGTTAACTGAGTTAAGAAGGAATGAGCAATTCCTGGTGGGATAACTAAGCTTCACATCATCCCTTGCCAGTCCTAAAAACTTCTTTCCGTCTCCTTTTTCCAAAGCAGCTCAAAGCTGTTTTGAGAAAGAAGGAATCAGTGCACAAACACTAACTAATAGCAGCAGTGTACCCAGCAGGTGCATGTACTTGCACCTGCCCCACACTCTTCTGCCTTTCCAGTAGAAATGAATGCAGCTGCATGTACTGGTACCTGCCTCATGATCTTCTGCCTTTCCTCCATAGTGAAGATTTCCTTAAGTGGAAGTTTCATCCTTGGCCTCTCTACTGAGTAAAGTGGTGCAGATGTTATCTCCTGAGAACTGGACTGGATCTTTCAACAGCTATTTCATGTTTTCCATGCAAGAAATTACTGGGCAGCTGTGAAATGTAAATGAAGCAGGGGATCTCAGCTGATGCATGCTAGGATTTTCCTGTGCCACCCACAAAGTCCTTAGAGGTCTTGCTCCATTTGTGAATTCCAACTGCTACTTAGTCTGTTCTGGCTAAGTAGGTTTAATGGGTCACTGTGGTGAATATTGCCCTGCAGCAAAATCACTTGTCCACTTCACAGGTACAGTCTGGAGAGTGGAAGATCCTTAATTAATGACCCACTTTGTGATGGAGGCAGGGGGATTGCTTTTTCCAGATTGTCAGCTAGTCCAAATGTGGTCGCAGCATAGGTAATTTAAAACTAGATTATTACCCTTTACTTAAACATCAGATAAAGTCCAACTGTCCTTATCCATGCTAGCTAAGAATTCAGGAAAAGCCTGGAACTGATGTAGCAACTGCATGCATACTCTTCAATACTTGGTGGTCCCAGTGGAACAAGGCAGTGCACTGTCTGTTCTGCATGCAGCCTGCTGCTGCCTGGTCTGTCATCCATTCCCTTTCATCTGTGATTGTGCATGGGAAGCAGGGAGGCTCTTTGCTCCTCTTTCTGTGGCTTCTGTCATTTTTTTTATTATTGCATACTGTCAAAATGTTGTCTCTCCCTACACCTCCCTTCTGCCTGTCTCCCTTTGGAATTTGTGCTGAAAGATGAAAGCAAACCCATCTTTCTTGGCTACTAAAAAGGCAGAAGGTTTATTCTGACATGTGCACAGCCCATGGAGACAGAGAGATCACACTGGGCATGAAGAGGTGAATGTTTGGGTGGAGAGAAGCCATCTGTTTCCCTGGCTAGAGTATAGCCTACCTTCTTGTGGGCTCTGGGAGGTTTACTTGCTGAAAGAACACCTATCATCTTGCTTATCTAAGCCTCCAGCCACTTGAATGCATCTGTGACCCAGTCTAGCACATTACTACTAGGCAGCACATCAACCTCAGCCATAGATAAGGAGACATAAATCTGTGTTTTGTACTCCTGCAAATCTCCACTGACCACAAGACTGTCCTGCCTGCTAGCTAGTCTTTCCTGGGAAGGCTGGCACACACAAATGTCAGTCCCTGTATTTTCACTGCATGCACCATTTAGAGTCAGGTCTTTCTTTCCAGAGTCTCATTTCCATGGCAGAGACTCCTTCAAAATCACTCAAAGAGGAGGAGGGGCATTGTGGGCAGACTGATGTTGGCATTTGGTGTGAGGGTCCCTGGAAGAATCAACAGGCACTTTAGCTGCCCAAGCGTAATGCTGGGAACTGCAAGGAAAACGGTGGCCTCATGAAATGTTGGTCTTTCCAGCAACTTTGCACATCAACAAGATTTAGAGTGAAGAGTTGTCTTTACCTCTGATCTGAAATAGGATTTGTGTGTCCCCTCATGTGTGTCACCATCCCTGCCACGCTGAGCAATAGCTGTGTTGATGAAGAACTTGTTAAGAAATACAACTTCTAATGTGACCTTTGAAATCTGGCCGTGTTCCCTTGCTCTTTTTCTTTGTTTGTTTTCTACCTTCTTTATATATTCACTGTTTTGAAAACTTTTCCCTTCATGTTTAAATACATCACAGAAACACAGAATCATTTAGGATGGAGAAGACCTCTGAGATCATCGAGTCCAACCTTTGACTGATCACCACCTTGTCAACTAGATCATGGCACTAAGTGCCACGTCGTGTTGTTCCTTGAATACATCCAGGAATGGTGACTCCACCACCTTCATGGGCAGTTCATTTCAATGTTTAACAACCCTTTCCACAAAGAAATCCCTCCCAATGTCTGGCCTGAATCTCCCCTGGCACATCTGGAGGCTGTGTCCTCTTATCCTGTTGCTGCTTGGCTGGGGAAGGAGACTGACCCCTACCTGGCTACGCCTTCCTTTCAGGGAGTTGTAGAGAGCAATAAGGTCTCCCCTGAGCCTCCTCTTCTCCAGACTAAACAATCCCAGCTCCTTCAGCCACTTTTCAAAGGACTTGTGCTCCAGACCCTTCACCAGCCTCATTGCCCTTCTCCGGACCCACCCCAGCACCTCAGTGTCCTTCTTGTAGTGAGGGGCCCAAAACTGGACACAGCACTTGAGGTGTGGCCTCACCAGTGCTGAGTGCAAGGAGAGAATCCCTGTCCTGGTCCTGCTGGCCACACTGTTGCTGATACAGGCCAGGATGCCTTTGGCCTTCTTGGCCACCAGGACACACACTGAATCATGTTCAGCTGCTGTCAGCCAGCACCCCCAGGTCCTTTTCTGCTGGGCAGCTTTACAGCCACTCTGCCCCCAGCCTGTAGTGCTGTGTGGGGTTGTTGTGACCCAGGTGCAGGACCCAGCACTTCTCTTGTTGAACCTCATACAGCTGGCCTCAGCCTGTCGATCCAGCCTGTCCAGGGCCCTCTGCAGAGCCTTCCTACCCTCCAGCAGATCAACACTCCCACCCAACTTGGTGTCATCCACGAATTTGCTGGAGGTGCACTTGATCCCCTCATCCAGACAGTAAGGCTGGGCTGTGATGGAAAGGACTGAACTGCAGTTAGTGCCACACGGACGTTGCAAAGTACCTGCATGTGGTAGGGGTAGTTTTATCTCTCCAGCACTTATCTACTACCAGGAACTTTGGTACTGGAGAGGGATTTGTAACTGACTTCGGATTTAAGGATTGTCAAAACTCTAATGTTACTATTCAGAATTCCTCATGCTTCTCCATCGAAAGCACCATTCTTAATCTGGTTGGATCCTGAGATCTTCTTAGATGTTCTGGTCCCTTTTCAAAAACAGCTGAGCTGTTGAAACCTGGTGCTCTGGTTGGATTTCAGCAACTGTGGTTATGACAGTGTGCCTCTCTCTGCAGTTGCAACTGGATTCTCCCATGTTTGTTTCCTTCTTAAATATTTGTATAATGATGTTATGTTTGTTCCATCGCACATCAGAGACCACTGGAATTTAGGGTTTATAAACTGTAAATTGCCTTTTTTGTTGTTTTTTAAACCAAATACTGACTGTCATATGAGTGCCTTAGAAGGCCATTCAATATGTGCTGGTTTTTTGGAGGCCTTTGCAGTTAGTTCTCAGTAACTTCAGTACTGTTACCATAAGTTACAGAATGTCCAGATGTCCCAAAGATTTGCTGCAGCATTAGGCAAAGTAAACCAGCTCCATTAGGTCCCATCCCACCATACGTGTCCCAGGAGTTCAGCTGCAATGCCAAGTGTTGGCACCTCACAGTGTGATCCCAGGCCAGCCCTGACACTGACCTCCTGCAAAAGAGATAGCTGGCAGCCAACATAGCAGGGCAGCATTAGAAGAGGAGGAGTGGATCATGTGAATACAAACAGAGAATGGAATCTTCTTGAGCTCAGAGGAAGGAGTGATTAGTTACAGAATAGGAGTTTTTCCTTTTCCCTTGGCAGGTGTGGGATTTCGCTTATTCTGCAGTCACAGTCCTGGCTCCCTTTTAAAGACAGTGAGATATTCTGGTTACTATCTTCACTATATGTGAAATTGAAGGTTTATCACTGTCCTTGAAAATAAGAATTAATGCAGTTGCTTCTATAGTGCCAATTAAATCCCCCATTTAATTCTGTGAGCCAGCTGGAGATGTTTGTGACTGAGACTTTAGATGTACTCATCTTAATCTGAGTTGCTGGTGGTGTTTTCCCTCTCTCTGGTGCCTTACATCCAGGACAGCTGCTTCTAGGACATTAGCACTTTCTAATCCCCCGTGTTCACAGCCTCCTTGTTCAATCCCTGTCTTTGATCTCAGATGGAGAACTGTGTTTAGTTGTCTAAATATGAAAGCCAGGGTGGTCTCATCCTTGCATATGAAAGTGATCAGTTAAGAATTGGTTTAAAACTGCCCAACTGAACAGAAACTTAATGCTGGTTGTTAGAGGATTACAGTTCCTTCTAGCAAATCATATTTGGTGTGTGGAGATAGCAAGGATGGCGTTATTTGTTAGTCAAAATTTCTAGATGTTTTCTAATGCTTCTTAAAAAGCTTGCTGGTCCCCAGAAAGTTTCTGAAGCAATTGCTGTTGTGGGATCTGCCCTTTACCAGCACTGTCAGTCTTGTTGGCCAGTGATAGGGTAGGAATAGCTACTACTTCATGGATTTCTTCATCTTCATTTAATGCAATCTCCCTTCTTTTTTTTTTTTTTTTTTTTTTTTTTGCTGCTGCAGCATCTTTCCTGCTTCTTGCTACGGGTACAGGCGAGTGAAGGCTAGTGTTCAGGGAACAACATTGAATTCAAACTGAGGACTCTGATTCATGATCCAGCCCATGTGTGTCCACTAAGCTGGAATAGCTTCTTGTATGTGTATTCTTATCTAAGTGGACGTAATTTGATTGATTTCATTTTCCTGTGAAAGAGTATTACTGGATTTGTGTTACCTTACTTTACTTTTCCCACTGATAACCAGCACCCACAAAGCAGAACTTGATCGTTTCTGAATCGCTACCCAAACCACAGTACCTTTTGAGTCTCTAATACCATAAGTTTATGAATTGTGAAACTTTGCAATGACCAAATGATTAATTATCAAATGGGGGTGATTTCTAAAATTCATTTCTTAGTAAGTTAATCTCTGTTTAAAACTTAGTGAGCCTTTTCTGACTGTACCTTTGAAAAGCTTTGTAGACTTAGCCAAGTGTTACTGTATTCAGAATTATTGGTATGAATACAGCTAGTTCCTTGAGCAATGGGATTTTCACTGAGCTCTTTGCTCTTCTTGCAAAGCTCCAAGGTTATCCATAGCTGTGAGTGTAGAAGCCTGGGTGATCATGCTTTCTGAAGAACCAATTCCCAAGTGTCTGCACAGAATCAAATGCCCTTTACTTAGGACTTTGTGAAGCAACAGAAGAAATTAATAAAAGGAAAGCGAGTCTTGCATGTTCTCTGTCAGTCCGTTCAGTCAGCGTAACCTGTGCTGTCAACGTCGTGGAGCAGGAGAGGTTGGCTCCCTCTAATCACTTCACTGGCATTCAGAACTTCCCTTTTCTCTTAGACTTGACTCACTGGAGTACTTGTCAGCTGGCCTAGCTCACTTGTCATGTTATCTGTTGTGTCTCTTCAACTAGTCTGTCTCCCTTGCATGATTGATAACTCTTTAATTGGGTTATTATGGGAGGATGGACCTGGCTGCAGGTCTCTGTTAGAACCATCATCATCCATTCTTAAAATGAGCAGTGCATTGCCTTATTTCCCAAGAGCTCATCTAGCCCCAGCTAACTTTTCCAATGAGACTTCTTTTTTAATGAAGAAAACAATATTTTTCTCTTTTTTATTTTATTTTTCCCCCAGAGAGACCTGATATTAAGATATTCAGCTGTCTGTCTCATTTCCTAGCACGCAATTTGTCAGAAAGTGAGTTTCCATTAAATTCTTGATAATTAGCGTACTTGGACTTTGATAGACATTTTTCCTTTCTGCAATAACTTTTTTTTTTAGCTCATTATCTGCATGCAAGATCAGTCAGCTAAATTCCTGTCTGTCAGACATCTCTATCTTTGCTCATTTTTAACCGGTTTGAGGTCCATAAGTACTGCAGTGAATTACTGCACTGAATGTCAGATTCTACATGGATCACAGGTGAAATGAGCTGGAAGGACTCTACCTAGAACATGCTAAATGCTTTCTCCTTCCATGCCACCTGTTTTGAAACTACACCTCTCCCTGTTTGTTTTTTCTTTGCTAAAAAAGGGAGCAGGGCTTCAGGTTAGGTCAGAAGTGGGGTAGTATCTGGACAGTCCTAATCCTTTAAAACAGGATATTTACTACTCAGTCCCTCTTTGGAAGGGACTGGCAGGACTTGAGAGAACTCTCTATGTCCATTATGCTTAGTTCTAGCTTGGTTTATTGAGGCTATCACAGGCACTGGATTCAACTAATTTTTTTATTATCACAATGCATTCTTTGACTAAATTGAGTTTTCTATTACTATTGCAGCTGCTTTTCCAAAAGAGCTGGTTATAAATCCACAGCCTTTTTTTTTTCCCCTGAACATACTGCTTAAAAAACACATGGACATGGCTGTATTAACATAAAAATCTCTTCTTGCTCAGTTACTCATCCACTGGCCTTTCCTCTTGTGGATGGCTGTTGTAAAAGAGCTCTTGGAAGTGCAAACCGTGCTGCCAGTTCTCAACCAGTTCTGTCCAACAGCTTGTCAAGATGTCAGAGGAGAAGACAGCTGTGGCAAAAATCCAAGCCCTTACCCTGGATGACATCCATGGCAACGTTCAGTAATTTTTGCCCCAGGGTAATGCTAAAGTAAATTACATATTAAAAATGAGGTAGGGAAAGTAGCAAAGAAGTAGCTAATCCCACTAAGCCGTGGGCTAGAGAGAGCTTTTGGCCATGAGCATGGAGTGGATAGATCTCAGCTGGCCACAACAGACCATCCAGTTGCATTAACTTCAAAGGGGTGCTCAGCAGCTATGGGTTCTCCTAGGGGTACTGACACCATCCAGGAGCAGAGAGAGGAGGAGAGGATGCTCAAAGGGGGGCAGACTTCAAAGGCCACGTGACAATTCCTGAAAGGAGATAAAGGGAGAAGTAAAAATTGTCATGGCTCTGCATAAATACATTCCTCTCTGAAGAAGCTTGGAGGCTCTGGGATGCTCTCACAGCAAGGCAGGAAACACAAACAGCAAATGACATGAAAAGCTCTTCTCAAACTCTTCTTGTAATCAGCCCTCACATGCATGTGTGCTGTGGTGGTGTACTTTGTGTCAGGTACTGTGTAGCTCCAACTTTGAATCCAGGGCAGACAGGGAAATGGCATTTGGAAAGAGAGCCAGACTTTTCGTGGCCTGTGTTACATCCCTTCAGTCTGGAGTGCAGACGGAAGCATGAGCCAGCTCTTCGGACTTTCCTGGCCCCAAGCAGCATGGCTGTCAGTGGGCCTCAGGTCCCCTATTTGCAGCTGATTTGAATCTTGTGCACTTCAAAGGTACTGTCTGCAAAAGATAACGATGAATGTTATGCATCAGCCTGTGGCTTCTGGCAGTCTGACTTTAAAAGAGGTAGAACAAACTTTGAAAATAATACCAGCGGGTTTTGGTTCCTGTCACTCTTTCCTATACCTAAACCTTGCTCATACTGCTGCCTAGTTAGTGTTGAGAGAAAGCAAGCATATGGAAATCAATGCAGAAGTTGAATATAAGCTAAAGGCCAATGAGTCACACCATGACCTGACCGTAATTCTGGGACACCGACTTCTTTGGGAGCCTTCATTCCGTGTGGGCTACTTGGACAACAGGGCAAGGAGGAGAAGGCAGGTTAACAGGGCTTGAGTGTTTGATGTTGAATTATCTCTTCAGATACAGATATTTATGCAGGATGGTGGGTGAGGCTATCAGACTTCTCGTTCAGGTAGCTGAGTCACTTAAAAGCCACACAGCTGAAAGATTAGCCAAGGATAAAGAGCAAGCTGCTTTCCCCACTGAGGTGGCTGCAGCCCACCACACACTGGCACGAGGTGTGCAGGCAACTTGTCAGTGTGGTGCTGAGGGAGCTGCCTCACAGCTGCCAGCTGACCTAAGTCAGTGCTCCTCCCTGCTCTCCTTCAGAAGGGGACCCTGTCCTCGTTTCTGAGCTGCTGCAAGCCGAATGGCTGCTTTTAATAGAGTGTGCACAGAAGATGGTTGTAGGCAATTGAATTAGGGTTGCGTTATTAGTCCATCTGTGCAATATGCTCTGTTTATTGACAATCTGGTTAGAGTGGCTGGAGCTCGTTAAAGGTAAAATGTTTCCTACTGTTGAATTTTGGGAGTTGTCCACCTGTTAAGCAGTGCTTGAGGAAGAGCTCTCTTTAGACTGAAAAAGGGGCTCTCTAAGAACTGTCTGCACTACTTTTCTGGCTTTTTGGGAGGGGGAAGAACTGCATGGGAAAGGCTCATCAGATAGCAGGTTTGCTCTGTAGTTCATTGTGATGTGCACATTCCCACTCCATCCGCTTGCAGCAAGGGGCAGCTGCTGGCATGTAGGATTGGATGCAGGGCTTCAGGAAGAGCTCTCTTGCTTATATTTGTAAAGGTTGCCTGATAGGGTCTGATCTGTGGCAACCATAAACCAAAGTCATTTTCTTAATGTCACTGGGTCCATGAGGTATCTTTGTGAACAAAATGTGTGCATCAGAAGGAAAAAGCATGTGCTGAGCTGTTGGTTCAGGAAAGTGTGACGTGACTTTAGCAGCAGGTTTTGTGTGTGTGTCAGGATCTTGCCTGTAACAGCAGCCTCACTGTGGTATTTGAAACGGAAAGCTTATCTCTAAGGTTGGTCACTAAGAAAGTAGGGGACCAATACAGCAACTGCTTATGCAACAAATACATTGCTTTTTGAAGATAGCGGGTGCGCACTGTTGCCTGGGGAATAGAAAAATGGTCAGAATCGTAACTCTTTACAAAAACCTTGGGCTTGCAGCAAAGTCAAAGGCTTTTGACTTTGCTGCAAGCCCTTATTTCAGACCTTGGCTGTCAGTGCACTCCCCTTCTGCTCACCAGCCTCAGATGTTTATTCTTGTATACTGAAGCTATCCATAGTGGTCCAGTCATGGCTTGTAAATAAATAATTTTGATAGGTCTTTTTCAGTACTGTGTCCCCATAAGTGAGCTCAATTGTTGCACTTTACAAGACAACACAAAATGTCTTTGTTATCTGTATCTGCTTATACATTCATAGTGAAAACCTCATGCAGAGAAGCAGCAGTGATGACTAAAGAGGGTGTGGGAGTGACTTAGGAGAACAGACATTGAAAAGCTTACATAGGTGTAACTTAACTACAAGGCAATTTATAAGACATGCTGTAACTGTATTTAGACTTTGAAAGTAACAGGAATATGGATAATCATTTAGGGTGATCTAATGGGGATTCAATTTAAGCAAAGGTATGTAAGTATCATAATTATTTATGATAAGATTCTTCACTCTGAATAAAAAGAGCCTCTGTCACTTTCTCTGTACAGAGAACAAAGTAGTCTTAATCTATGGAATAATACTGCATTACACAAGAGAGGCATTTAAACATTTTAAAATAAATACTGTTTTTGAAATTATGTTAGGAAGCAACTTCATTTTCTAGAGGTCCAAGCTACAAAGGACAGCTCTTGAGCACTATAAGGGTTCTTATTGTGGCTGATTATTTTCAAAAGAATCAGAAGGAGCCAAACAACAAGCTCTTACTGACACACAGTATTCAACTTAGAAAATTTTAAGCAGTTTTGTTTGTTACCAGCCTGAAGGTTGATGTAAACCTGGGACAGCTTATCTTCAGTTACCTGAAGCAACACAGTATGAAAAGAGGAAAAGAGTAATAGTGCATAAGAATGTGCTGTTCTTCAGACCATCAGCTTCTTACTATAGTGTGTCAATCCTGCACAGGAGCATCTCTTCACAGAGAGCTGTGAGACTGCAAAAGGCAGTCCATGTAAAAATGAGCAACACAGTTCAGAGACAGTCTGCAGTTACTGAGATCAAACCTTGAAAAGCCAAGGGTCGCATAACATATCTATGTTGTGTATTCATTCTCTTCATCTGGAAGAAGGAAAAGTTTAATAACTGAAATCTAGACTAGGGAATCCAGTCCATCCAGATACTACAGAGGGAGAAGACTGTGGAATATCAATGCACTTTGAAATCAGTATCCTGGTAGACCCTGGTGTATTTGTGATGATCTGCAAGTAACCTGACGGTGCATGAAATCATTGTCTTTGTAGATATGAAACAACATTGACATCTACTTTGAAATTTAAATGAAAGAAACAAAGTAAAGTTCTTCTAGATGCATAACCTTGGTGACTAACTTTTTCTTTATAATAGGTTAATTACTTGAACAGCTATTAGTTAAATAGGTTTATTATAAAACAGAAACAACCATGTAAGGATCCATGTTCTTGAACAGTTATGGCATATTGCTTCCCACCCTTATATAAATACAAGCTAAACCAAAGGGATTTAATTGTCTAGGAGTAAATAACTGTTATTCAGGAAATGGTTTGTTTGGCCTGTCCTGTTGCCACTGTGAAATGCAAATCACAAAGCAAATAGCATGACAGTCTGGTTTGTTTGTGTGCTGTGTGTGGGGCACAGAGCAAAGGTGCAAGCGGTGGCTTTGGTAGCCGGTTAGGAAGCTGCACTGGTGTCCAGTGTCTTCGGTGCAATTTTCTTGTAACAAAGAGTTGTATTTGAGCAGAAACCTTCAGTGAATCATTCTGTCCTTTTCAGCATCTTGGGTTTGCTGTTATATAGCATCTGTAGCGTAGTAGGGAGTTACTCAATGTTAATAGGTTTTATTTTACCAGTTTAAGTGTTTATTAAAGAAAGTTCCCTAGTATATGATAAAATCTTCATTCAAAGCTATGAAAAAGTGATGGAATTTGATGATCCTTCTAGTGCATTTGATACAAAAACATTTTACATTTCCAACAAAGACCAGTGCTGCCCTAATTACAAACTGTTACACTCTAAATAATAGAATTTAATCTTGTCTAGTCTCAATATCAGCATTTGCTTTATCAGTCTTGTGAGGTGGTGTTTGTTGGGAGGGCATTCAATTTCATGCCATTTTAAGCAATTTCACTGGCAAAGAACATAGATTCACAATGTATTTAAATGGAAAATGGAAATTCTCAATAAAAAATTCTTAAGATCTCATTTGAATTAGCATATAGGTCTCTGTGGGACATGAGTCTGTGTGTAATCCTAGGTTTTTCTGTAGCAGCATCCTTCAACAGTCTCCTCCACATTGCTTTGTGGAAGAATAATGGGTTTAGTTTTACATTCAGCACCTGAGTTCCCCATTCAATAATTGAAGTAAATTCACAGTGTAAAATACACAAACTTGAGAATGTCCAGGCAAACAGCTGAGGTGAGCTCCAGCTGTTAGCCAGAGCTAATGAGCAAGGTATTGTGTTGGAAGTAGCTTAAAAGTTATTTTTTCCATAAAGCCAACACAACAATGCCACAGTTGATGCCATTTTTGGTGGAGAGGGAGGACCAGTTGCTTTGCTTTCTGTGGCTTTTCCAGATTCAAGGGGTGTTCAGAACCGAGTGCACTCTGGGGAAAACATGTTGAAGTCCTGACAGCAGTACAGGTGTGAGCACATGTGCAATGAAATAGATTGTCTCTTCTGCTGTAAAATGTGGCAGGGTCCCACTGGAGGAATGTGCTCTGGCAGGAGGTTGAGTGGTACAGAGAGACTTCTGTCACATGATCCCAAACCTCCAGGTGATCTGCATGCTTTCCTTTTGTTCTTAAAACCACACAACCACATCTGTGGCAAGGTGCTGACTGCTGGTATTGCCCTAAGTGCCAGTATGAGGAGTGCATGTGAGCTGTGGAGGAATATTTGCTTACCAGGATTTCTTACTTTCCCTCTTTTCCTTTTTTTCCTTTCCTTACCTGCAACACAAGGGAATAAATCAATAATAAGTGAGAAAATACTGCTTGGGTTTATTGTTTAATTCCCTCAGTGCTTGGTTTCTGGAGAACATAGGTTTAGTTTAAAGCAGTCCCTAAGCAACAATCTGGCTGTAATTCATTTTTCCTTTTCTTACCAAGACACAAGAAGCCCTAGGTCTTCACAGAGATGAGTCTTTCTGAGATTGAAAATATATCCTCATTGCTCTTAAGTGTGCTCGAGATGTTTTGTCACACTGGACAATAGTCACGTCTTGGTAATGGCAACCTGACTTCCAGAAGTATTACATTTGCCCTAAAGTCTGTTTTTTTCACCAGTTTTTTTCAAAAGTTGTTAACATCAGGGCAATATCCAGCTCCCACTGAGAATCTGGCTATTTCTTTTAAGTGCCTCCCTGGGTAATAAAATATTTTCAAAATCTACCTCCAGTCTGTGCTTGATGAGCAGGCTGAACATATAACTCCCCAGCTGCTATTCAGGCATCTTATTTTGTGTCTTAACTGCAGAAATTGCTGAAATCAGGAGAGGTAGGAATGCAGCTGGTAATTTGTGCTAGCCAGTCTTTTTAGCTCACTGGACTTAATGAAAGTGCCATTTCAGTTTGGTAATATGAACAGTTAAGCCTGGTTTCATTACTGCTTGCACAGACTTTTGTGTGGAAGAGATCAGATAAAAGCTGGAATTGTAACTGCAAACCAGAAAAGGAAAGGAAGCCGGAGCAGGAAATGGGCATGTCCTGTCCCATAATTTGCCAGCACTTCTTAATCCTCCATTGTTGTAAACTTCATATTCTATTTCTGTTTATCCATCCTTTTCTCCAAGGCTGCAAACTTAGAATAGCTTTGCTTGTGCTATCCCCATCTGTCCCAGCTGTGTGCTATTTCTGAGCAGATGATGCCATTTGCAGCATGCTGCCATACTGTGTAACTTCTGCAACAAATATCCACCAAAGCCTGTGGGGGCAACACCAAAATTTATTACCCTGGTGGCCTCACTCAGCTCTCCAAGAGTTGAAGGTTAATGCACTGATTTATGGTATCAGTCTACCTTCTGCTGTGGTCCTGTTTCAAAGTGCCTTCTGCATTTCAGGGAGTGTCTTGAGTTCAGTACATTTAAATCACTTTTATATGATTTTAGGTTCAATAATGTAAATTTGTTGCCAGTATAAAATGTCTTCAAGTATTTCGGGAAGAAGAAGGTTTGATTTGAGCTGGTGTTCATTGTGGGAAGACTAATGGGGCCACTGATCCCATTAAGTTGTTATTGGCCCTTAACTTCCTATGATGGGTCAGGTATCCCTACTTGAGCTTCAGGACAAGTTTACCCAGTGAAGAAATTCTCATCCTGTTGTATAATATCTTTCTTTAGAAAAGTTCCATTCATCTTTAGTGTCTGATTTTAACAACCTCTGCTTTGTATCCAGTCCTACATGTGTGTGACTTGAGCTATTAAAGGCAGGTTACACAACTTTGGCAGGGTCTCATACCGCATCCTTGTGTCTCCCCAGTACTGTAATATAACTGCCAAGAAATCTGTGTTTGTGGAGTCATAGATAATAACTTTTTCCAACTTAATGCATCTTGGGTTGTAGGTTTTCTAGGTCATCATGTAGAGACATATATGAAAAGCTTCTAGATGCATAACCTTGGAGAGTTCTGCAGAGTCCTTCAAAGCAGCCCAGCCTGCTTCTGGAGAGAAGAATGCTCTGGGAGACTTGGCATTTCTCTAAAAGTGCTTGTGCTGTGGAAGCACCAAAACACAAGCTCAGTCAGTGGTATGCATGGAGATACAACTTACTTGGATCACTCTGTGGATAGGGAATTGATGGTCACAGTCAAAGAGTTGCAGTCAACAGCTCAATGTTCAGGTGGAGTCCAGTGACAAGTGGCATTCCCCAGGGATTGGTATTGGGACTGGCACTGTTTAACACCTTTGTTGGTGACATGGACAGTGGGACTGAGGGCACCCTCAGCAAGGCTGCTGACAGCACCAGGCTGTGTGCTGTGATTGACACTCTGGAGGGAAGGGATGAAATCCAGAGGGGCTTTGGCAGGCTTGAGAGCTGGGTCTGTGTGAACCTCATGAAGTTCGACACAGCCAGTGCAAGGTTCTGTACATGGCTTGGGGCAATCCCAAGTGCCAACACAGGTTAGGCAAAGAACAGATTGAGAACAGCCCTGAAGAGAAGGACTGTGGGGTGTTTGTGGGTGACAAGTTCAACATGACCCAGCCCATGCTCCCGCAGCCCAGAAAGCCAACCATGTGCTGGGCTGCACCAAAAGCAATGTGAACAGCAGGTTGAGGGTGATGATTCTCCCCCTCTACTCCATTTTCATGAGACCTCAGCCTGAAGTACTGAGCCCAGATCTGCAGTCTCCAATATAAGAAGAACATGGACTTGCTGGATCAAGTCCAGGGGAAAGTGAGGAAGATTATCTGAGGGCGGGAGCACTTCTCCTATGTACACAGGGTGAAAGAGGTGGAGCTGTTCAGCCTGGAGAAGAGAATGCTTCAGGAGATTTTATTGCGACCTTCCAGTAGTGACAAGACAGCAGGGAATGGCTTCAAACTGAAAGAGAGCAGGTTTAGATTAGATGTTAGGAAGAAGTTTGTTACTGTGAAGGTGGTGAAGCACTGGAACAGGTTGCCCAGCAAGGCTGTGGATGCCCCATCACTGGAAGCGTTCAAGGCAACACTGAATGTGGCTTTGGGCAATCCGGTCTAGTGGAAGGTGACACTCACTCCCCATGTCAGGGAGTTCAGATCTGGATGCTCTTCAAGGTCCCTTCCAACCCAAACCATTCTAAAATTCTATAATTCTATAGGTGTTGTCATAATAATAGAATTTCTTGTTTTTCCATAATGCATTTCCTCAGCTTTTTGCTTTCTCTGTCCTCCTGAAACAAAGAGAGTCTGCATGCCTTCCCTTTTGCGGGAAGCTTTTCAGGAAGGACCTCTTCTGACAACTAGAAGAATGCTGTGTGCTGCAACAGTGCCTTATCAGCCAAGCCAGGGTGACCTTTTGTCAGGTGTCTACTGTCTCTGCAAGCAGCTTTTCAGTCTGGCTTCTCTGGTTGTCAGCCTGGCAGCCAGCTCTCTGGTGAAGAAGGATAGTGCAGCTGTGCTTCTCTGTCTGACTCTAACATTCCCAGCCCAGGATACAGTGCCTCGCCTCTGCCACGTTGAAGAGACTTAACAAAATCTGGAGGGAAGGAAGGAGTGAGTGAACTTCCTTAAAGCTTTATGACAATTTGTCTTTAATCTCCAGGCAACCTATGCCTTTCCTTGAAATTTGTGTGTCTTCAGGAACCTGTCAGTGTGAGCTGGTCCAGGGTGGGAACCTGAGCTGTCTCCTCTCCTGCTTCCCTGAAAGCACATTTCCTGCACTATCCTGCCTAGGGCTGAGGTGCTGTCCTACAAATGTAGGTTCAATATGGCAAGGTACTACACAGCACCTCACAGCCCACCTCCCTGGTTTGCAAATAAAAGCAAAGGGTGCCTTCATTCACATTTGCCCGTGCATTTGGAGCCCCTTTAACAGACATGACTGCGTGTACCATCTGTGCACCCAAGGAGTGTGTGGTGTCCCCTGATCCTCTCTCATCTGCATGGCCTGAAGGCAGGCAGCACTGTGCTTGTGTTCAACAGCTCATGCTGTCTTCTGTGCTCTGTGCTTTGTTGAATTGTTGCTGTCCTGTCATGCGAGATGCCTTCTGTCTTGACTCTATTCTTATCAAACTGGAGTGTTATCTGCTAGGGGGAGAACATGGCAATCCTCATCTGGCTGTTGGGTCTGGTCTTGTGCCATGCTACTAACACTTCTAATGGCCCAGAATTTCTTACAAACTCTTCTTCTAATAAATTAATCTTGTAAGTTTGTGTTTTCTAATGGACCTTTTTTATTAAGAAATCTTATTTATATACAAACATACAGTAAAAATGTGAGAAAAATGTACCTTGCTGGAAGCATACCAACTGCAACTTAAAAGGCTTTTTCTAAGCCTCTATTTTAGTTTCCGTATGCTTTTTATCTTTTGAACTACAGAGAACAATTTCCTCTGCTTTGAGAAGTTCTGTAATTTAACTTCTCGTTTCCAACATCCTCCTGTGTCTTTTATCTCATGTCTCAGAATTTTAAAGAATTTCATTAGCCACTTTAAGGACATTGCTTTAGCTGGAATCTGCTTTTCTCTGTAAAGCCTTAAAAAAAACCTTTTAAAGCCTTATATTTCTTATAGTGTCTCTTATAAGGGCTATATTTCACATTTGAACCAAAAGTACTAGTCTTGCTAAAGTCTGCTTCTTCCCTGTAACTCTTGGAATGAAAAGCATTTGAAGGGTTTCCAGGTTCCAAGTAAGTCTCATTTCTGAGGACCTTCCCAGCTCCTTCACTCCTGCCTGTAGGTCTGGACCTTCCTCTCCCACCCATGCTCTCCGGGGAGCTCTTGCTGCGCACCCCATGCCATGATCTCTTTGGAGTCTGAGCAAAAAAGAGAAGATGTTCTCAGCTGGGAGCTTGTTCTTCACATTGTCTGAGTTTCTTCTGCCTCTTCCCTGGAATTTCTACCTCCAAGGCATGTGCAGTTATGGTGCCAAATTTTCCAGGTGTCTTTGTTCTAAATGTAAATGTGTGGTCTCATGTTCCTGTGTAACTTCTTGGAATAGGTTGTCTTGTCCAAAAGGTCTGCTTTCACTAATACTGCTTAGCTGCGGATTAATAATGATCTTCTAGTCATCATGCTTCTTATTAAATATTTATATTGTGGTAGCACATAAAGACTGTAATGGGGGTCTAATTGTGCTGATTTATTCAGACCAGTTCCGAGACCTTTGGTACTACTAATTCTGAGCTAGCAACCCTCCTACATGTCCCTGTCCTTCACTGTCATTTTCCTTGATCAGGTCAGGGCATGAATGGATCCCTGATTCCCTGGTGTGGAAACTGAACAGCCGAAAACTGCAGTGTGCTGACAGCTCCCTGTGCTTGTTCTCTTCATCCTTTCTTTGGTTTATTCTTGGAGTTTTCTAAAAGAAGGGGACGGGGCAGCCTGTCTTCCGAATTCCCCTGCAAATTTTTGCCTTTGTCAGTATGTCTTTTCTATGTCTGTTGATTGTAAAGATCATGAGGCAGCACAGGTGAGCAACTGCCTACTTCCCTCACACACATAATGTAAATTGCTTCTTAACTCAAACTATGTAGCTCAGCTGCTGTGTGTGCCTTATACATGTTGAAGAATCTTAATATCTTTCCCATTTTTAAAAAATTAATCTCCTTTAATCCTGGCAGCACTGTAAAGTTCAAAGATGTTCTACATTATGTGCAGGTAGGATTATGGTTTATTCGTTAGTAGAAGGGAAAGATTGATTTTTTTTTTTTTTCATTGCATCCCTGGTAGTTTTTTCTCTGCTGAAATCCTAGTTGGTGCTTTTTCTTCTTTGCTCAGCCTGACTCTGCAGAAGGTGAAGGTATAACATTCAATACAAAAAGTAAATGCCACAAGTCCTGTTGAAAGCAGCAAACTATCATTACTCTTTCTGTGACAGCCGTGTAGTATTTTGAATCAAGTTGTGCAAGGTGATCTGCCCTTACACCATCCACTCTCCTGTTAGCCACTGTGTTATCATCTCCAGTTTTCATTGTTTTAATGGGTGCTCTGTTACAGAACAAAGAGAATTTTGGATCCAGAGCAAGACATAAGCTTGTCAATAAATATTCCCTTCTTGCTTTAGGATTTCCTTAAACTCGTAAGGTCCAGTTGTCAACACAGATCTGTCATATCTTAGGCAGCAAATCACTCTAAGGCAAAGCAAAAGAAATTCTCAGCTTGAAGTGCCCCCAAACCCTTCTTATAGCGATAGGAGAGCTGCAAGATGTGCTTTGCCTTGTCTCTCTGGGTGATTTAAAATGGAGCTTTGTTGACAAGCTATAGACCAATTGTTTATTTTGAGAAAATGGGACAGAATACATGGTTGCATTACAGAGCAAAGTCATCTAGCAGAAGTAGTGAAGGCAATTCTGAAATAACGTTGTTTTCTTAACTTTAGGGGTTTTTTTTTGTTTGGTTTGGGGTCTTTGGGGGGGGAGGTGTGGGATTTTTCTTTGTTGTTGTTATTTTTGTAATAGCTTAAAGTCTTTATTAGGACTGTGCTGAAGGTTGGACTCTTTTGTTCATGTCCCCGTGTTTTGTAAGCACTAGACAGCACAAGAGACAAGTGAGCCCTGGTCTTACAGGTCCTTACAGGTCCAATGACTTTTTTTGCACAAGCACATTCTCTATTGTTCAACTCTATTTCTGTGTATCAAAGAGACTCTTAGGGCTAAAAATCCTTTGTCTCCTAGTCACAGCTCAGTTAAGTCCTGTCTGTAGATTATGATTATTAAGATCTGACATGGGACCAAGGGTTTTATGAATTGCAGGGCTGCTGTCTAGATTATGAAGTGGATGTAAACTATCAGTGTAAGCAGAATACAGAGCAGAATTGGTGCTTCAACATTTGGAAAAGACATAAATAGAAGTCAGTGCAATGCTGAACATGTCCAGAATTTACACAATTAGTGTGGTAAGTGAGGGTATGTGGATGTGAGAAAAGAGGGGGAAGTACAAAAATAAACCTTTCAGCAGTTCAGTCTGGAAAGTCTTCTGACATGATTCAATGACTGGTAATTAATAAGCGAGGAAGATCCAGAGAAAGAAGGGAAATACGAAGAAAGTAACAAAAAAACCCCAAACCAACAAAAAGCAACAGCAAACAACAGTGAGTAAGTTCAGTAAATTATGAAAATTATATGGCCATGCAGAAGAGTATGGGGACAGACCCAGATGCCTGGGGTGAGGATTCTCCATCTAGAGTCAGAAACCTCTGATGTAACCTATGACTGAGTTTGAAGATGATTAAAACATGGTGATTAGAACTACAATTAGAACATGGTCACAGCGGTCTCAGCTATTCTGAGTATGGCTTTATGCAGCATCTGGAATTCACAAAAACAGTCTCTGTAACACAAAAGCATCTGCAGATTCATGTGGAGGTTGTGTCTGAGCTGAGTAGGAGTATTTGTGGTCTGTGTGCTGGATGCCTGCAAATAGGTCTGCGAGGTTCTGTGGGTGACCAAAATGTTGTCAAACTTGGTTCCTGGTGTCCTGGTTTTAGCCTGACCCTGCTAAGGTGCTCCATAAAGCCACTGTTGGCACTGATGCCAGCCCAACATTGATGTTTACAAAAAGGAGCAGAGGGCAGTTACCTAAGCTGTAGCCAGAAATATGAGAGTGAGGGATCTCAGACTCAAAAGGGAAACTGGGGGAACATTGTTTTCCTTTCTGAAGAATTCCCATTGGTCAGGTATGAGGTAAGCTTCTCTTCTGGCCATGGTCAGGTTTGTGCCCTCAATACCTTACTCCTAAAGCTTTTCATGCCAGCACTGTAAAGTTAAATAGTTCTGCTTTGTAACTGTGAACATGAAAACAGGCTAAAAGGCACTGTGCTTCTCTTGCCAATGGGTTTTATCCTTGGTGTGCAGGAATTGAAGACTGGGTTGATTGTTTGGTCCTCCATGTGGCGCTGGTGAGACTGCCAAGAGCGAGGCAGCCCATTAGATTCTGCAGTATTTAGATTTTTGTTGTGGAGGGTTTAGCCTGACTAGGAACTGGTGTGACTAAATGCAATTCCAGCTAAACCAATGAAGTTTTATATCTTCCTTCTGATTCCTGAGCCATTCAGTTTCCCTTTTACAAGTACTTTCAAGTAAAGAACGTGTGAAGTTAGAAATGTAACGTGAGCCAGAGGGACTCGAGCAGCAAGGGGTGAGACAGTCATGCTACTGTGAACAGGGGGAATAGAAAGTGTGGCTTCTCACCATCTCCCAGTCTTTTCTAGCCTGCCACTTTCTTTCCCCTGTGTACAGTATCTGCCGTCTGTGTGAGTGTAATTTAGTGCTAATTAAGAAGTGAGTGGGAGCCATAAGCTCATTTCATTTAGAACCTGGAAATGGCCTCCTGGGAGCCCAGAGAGGGTACGTCTGCTTTCTCGCCACAAAAGCTTCTCCACCTCGCTGCCGTTATTCTAACCACCAAGCTCCACATCTCAAAATTCAATGCCAGCTCAGATTTACGGCGCATTAAGCGACTGAATTAAATCCTCAGCATTCACTTGGCGTCAGCCTGACTGAGTAAAGGATTTCACGGGCTGGGGTGCTCTACAAGGCCATAATTTATAACGTTATGCAGAAGCTGCTCCTCTGAGTTTTATTTTGGCTTGCCGCAATTTCTTTTTATTAAGGCCCCAGTAGTATTTGTTGTTTTTCTGTTTGCTTTGATGTGGGAGTTTTAGATTAAATCTAAATAAATAAATGAAGTTTAAAATTAAATTAGGCTTCATTTGCATGAGCTGGGGAGTGAAGTGCATCTTTCTTTCACCATATAAAACGTAACAGACCCATTACCCATCACAGAGCCCTCAGTTGCTCCTGAAGAAAAATGACATTTCCCTCTGCGTAGAAAATACTTAAAAGTCCCAAGAATAGATTTATAGGAATATTTTAACCTTTTCTTTGATCCTTGAAATGTCATTGTTCTGTAGGCTACATTGCAAAACGTGACCTTTTATAGGAACCGTGGGATGGATTTGATCTTTGGGAGACGTTTTAGAGATAATGCACTACAGGGTGCAAAGAACGTTCACTCATGAAAAAAGAGCTGGAAATGGTTTTGTCTGCAGATATTTGTTTGTGGTGTACCTGGAGGACAAAAGGATTGTTTATGATGAGGCTGATACTTCGGGGACAACAATGAAGAAAATAAGATAACACAGCATCTTCTTTTGGTTTAATGTGCAACAGTTTTATTTTCATTACATTTAAAAGAAAAATATAAGTAGCAGAAGTTGTTCGCAGGGGGGGGATGCTTGCAAATTAATGTGTCTGAAATGTAACAATTTTTTATGAGCACTAGATGTTTGCTTTTCTGTGTGCACTCTGACTTCCTGACTGGCAAAACACAAAGTTGAGCAGTTCTGTGAGGAAAAGAACTGATACTTTGCTTCAGATTTATGTTTGGCCTGGTAGTCTTCTCTTTCATGGTGCTGCAGCTCGGCTCTCTTGAGCCCGTACTCTAGTTAACTTACACCCAGCATTGTCCGTGCCATTCACAGTATCAGTTCCCTGGCAAGAGATCTTGGCATGAAAAAATGTGGTTCAGCATTTTCATGATGACTGCAAGAAGCTTGTGAGTGAAGGCAGATGTGAGTCCACGGAATCCCCCTGTGTGGGTGCTGTCTCTTTGCTTTGCTCTTCTTTGCTGCTAACTCTTCCAAACCAGATCATTCTGAAAGATGTCATAGATCTTATGACCAAATGCTGTCAGGTTATACCTAATTCCCTAGTTCTTGCATGTGCAGAATTTTCACTGAAACCTGTTATTGTTGGCAATATGAATTGGATTTTCCCCAGAATATGAGAGATGTTGTTTTTGTCCCACGAGAGCTTGCAGCCATACAAAGGGAAAATCTATCCAGTGAGAATGCAGTAAGAAAGAGAGTGAGAGAACAAAGATCCCAGGTTGGCACCCTAGTTATTGTTTATCCAAGTTTAGGATGAAATAGAAGGCAAAAGCATCAAATGAATTGTGAGGCCATACTGATATTGAGAGCTTCTGGCACTGGCTCTTCTGGCTGATGAGCTGCCTGACCCCTAGTGAGACTCCTCTGGACCCCTGTCACTTCAGAGCTTGGGGGTGGAGGTTTAGTCAAGAAATCACAAACACCTTAAGAAGTCAAAGTGCTGAAGACTGAAGGGTAGGGAAGATATACTGGCCCTGAGGAGATGAAGTTCTAGATGGCAACAACCCTATCTTGCAGGGTCTGAGAACCGTGATATGTCACAGACAGTCCTAGGGACCTTTCAGAGAGGCCGTGGAGACCTGAACAACATTGTCTTCAGACACATTGGGCCTGAAAAGATTTCATACATACCTAATGTGCCGGAAAAAAAATTAGTGTCTGGGAGTCACTGGCCTTTTTCAGTGTGACATGCCTATTGGGAAGTGATGGCTGGTGACATTTTGAATGTAGGAAGTGAAATGAGAAAAACAAAGATAGCTCAATGGCAAGTTGCATCAGGAAAACTATGCACACGTATATCAAGTAATAGAGTAGGTTCCTCACATTGGTCAAATAATTGAGCTGTTACTCTGATGCTTTACACAGATGGCTTTTTACAGGGTTGTCCCTCCACTGGGCAAGCAGGGTTCTGCATGGAACAGACACCTGTCTGGTGTGTGTATGATGTTTGGTCTCTGTGTGCTGCCAAAGACAAGCTGAAAAACACAAGTGCAATGGTATATGAATTTTTCTCTGATTCTGTGATAGTAGTGTTGAAACACTTAAGTGTAACATAGTTAACCCCAAAATGCTTTGAACAGCTGAGAAAAACTTCCAGATGAGCATGGGATGTTTTGTTTACATTGTAGGAAAAAGGTGATGATGTGTAAACTCCCTGTTGTCAAGTGAGTTGTCAGCAATATTAATGTGATGTGTACCATATCTAGCTGCATCATGCACTCTGCTAGAGGTCATGAGATTATCAGAAAATCGTTATAGCATGAATACATTTTATGCTTGGTGATTTGTACGACACTGTGAGATCAGAAAGAGGATTTTGTTGTCTAGGGAAGCAGCCTAATCTATGATAATCCAAGCATGTAGTGAATCATGAGAAATCACTGCATCTAAAAAGTCCCCCCCAACAACCAAAAGTGAACTTGCCCCCAGATGCATTTAGAGTTGTTTCCTTTGCCTTCCTCCTATATGTCATTTAACTATGGCTGCAGGATAGTGTGCTTACCTGTATTAAAGAGTGGGTGAGGGATAAGAAAGGCAGTGTCAGATGCCTTAAGAAAAAATGCCCTAAGAAATTCTAGATGTTTAGTGAGACTATATTTCTAAATAATGATTTGAATGCGTGAGACACCATATTGCATTGTGAATTCAAGCCCTCTGTGCCAGTGCTTAGGAAGCACCTCCAACTTAGTTCTCTGAAATAATACTCAGTAGTGAAGTGTTGCTGGGTTTTTCCTCTACACCTTGATGTGGGAGGAAGCACTGGACAGAATCCAGAGCAGAAAATCAGAATTAAGTTTCAAGTACATATTAACGCACTTTGTAGTTTTCCTCATTTTCCCAGAAGACTGCATAAAACAGACACTTCGCAAGATTCAAGGAGGCAATGAAAGGCTATAGCAGAGCTCCTTTAGAATTACTGTACCTGTTTTTCCTCTCAATTGCATAATCCAAGTAATTGACTTTGTTCTGTAATCCAGTGAAATAGATTCATCCTATTCTTAAATCTCTTTCCAGCTGGCACTCCCAAGGTGATCTGTGACAGTAGACGTGCCATTCCACAGGCACAGTGGATCTGCCTGGGTCAGTGATCAGACTTGCCTTCAAAGTGAGATGTTTTTAAATGAGACTTTTAGGTATTATTGTATGTTTTCCACTCCACCACTAGAGGAGGTTTGGGGCGAATACTCCCCAATGTATCTTTCTAACTTCCAGCAATCTGCATTTTATGCATTTTCTGAGCCAGATATTCCATCTGAACTATCATGTCTGATAGTCACTGATAGGCCTGTCCTCAGTGAATTTATCCATTTGGAGCCATTTATACTTTTGACCTCCAGAGAAATCCATGGTTTAATTCCCCAATTCAAGTGTGTGTTACTTTAAAAAATACTTCTTCATTTGTTTTAAACCTGCTGATTGATCATTTTACTGCCTCCTAGTTTGTGTGGTATAAAAAATAGTGAATAATCATCCCCTATTCAAATTCTGTGTACCATTCATTGCTTTTAAGCTTTCTATCATATTCATCCTCAGTCATATCTTTTCCAAGCTTCAGAGATCTAAACTATTTATTTCATTCTCATCTGGAAGCTGCTTTGTAACTCTCAACCAACAGAATGGTAACATTGTTTTATCTATTTCTATTATGTTCTTTTCAAGGTGGAAAAAAATCATATTTTTGCGTAATATTGTAGACTTATACAGTAGCATATTTAAGACTTCTTAGTTCCTTCTTGGTTATAGTTCGTTCATGAGGGCTACATCCCTGGTTTAATTTCACAGCAGAAGAATACAGAGGGATGTAATTGGAAAGCTGTGGTCTAACACAATCTGGTCGAGTCAGAAGAAGCCACATTCTCCAGAATTGCACATCTATAGCTCAGATCATGATTTATCATTTTCTTTGCTACGGTCTCCATCCATCACCCTTCATTTCACATTCTAATGATCTCGTTTCTTCAGTGTCATGAATTGCTCATCTAGAAAACTTACTGATGGAAGATGTCAGAAATGTAGGTGGATTCTGCTTCTTGGTTACTTAGAAAAATTAACTCCTGGATGCCTTGCATTTCTGAGCTATTTGTTTTCACTTTGGATGCTGTATTTTCAAGGAGTTATTGCTTAATAATACCAAGGTGCTCTAGTTATTGCTTAATAATAGCAAGTTGCTGTAAGATGGAAGACTGAGTCCCTAGAATGTATTTTATTGTATGAACTTATTGCAACTCCCATCTCTTCAGTGAAGACCATTTTCCTCCTATTTTAAGAGGTACAAATCAGGGACAATGAGAACAATTATTATTCCTCAGTTATTTTGTGACATGAGCCACGTTGCATGAGTGCACATATTAATTTAAGAGTGATTTTGTCATTCCCATTGGCATTTGGTGGGTTTCACAGCACTTAAGCTTTGCCAGCCCTCCTACCCACAAAAAGTAATCTTTGAGTTGAATGTTCAAGGGAGCAGGAGTTTTGAAGACTGAATTGAATTGGTAAGTTCAGAATGTTATTTGTTTTCATACTGGAAATTGTATCCACATCTCAAACCTTTTCTTTCATCTGTCACTTCCTTCCCCCACTCCAAACTCCACATCCTGCTAACCTGTTTGATAATCTCTTGTGCCACTGTTCTGAACTTAGGAAAACATGATCTTGGGGAATATCTTCTCAAGAAGACGTTGTTGGGAGCTGGCTCTAGAAGAGCAGTGGGAGAGATGTGCTTGGGAGGGTGTGGCTGTGTCATGGGCAGCTCAAGGACTACACAGTTGCAGCTGTCTAAGAAGACTCCAGCTAACAGAAAGGTGAACTCAGCAAACAGAAAGCAAAGCTTTCCAGAAGAGTAAAAGCAAGGTGCTGTATCTTGGACAATTATTATTATGACTGAGTCTTGTCCTGGAACTCTGCAGGAAGTTGTGGCCTGGCTCTACTGCTCTTGGAAGCCACAAGTTCCTTTTTCTCTTCAGTATCGCCCTTTTGCTGCCACTGACTCTGGAGATGGACAGTCACAAGACAAATGACCCACTCCTCTACAGGATAGAGTTTGAAACCCACCACACTGGCACAGTGCTTGCATATAGAACAACAGGCTGTGGAAAGCATTTGCAACTACTTTAAAGCAGATCAAAATTTTTACAGCCAGCCTCCAGACAAGTTGTGCTTGGAGAAAAAAGAAGGAAAACCAGATATATCAAATAGTGAGCTGAAAGTTCCTTGTATAGGTCTGTTTGAGATTTGCTGTTGTCCAGTGTAAAAGCATGATGCCTGACCAGGGATCACAACAGTGAGTCTGCAGGGTGGCTTTGTCCCCAGTGGTGTAATGTCACTTGCAGTGATATAGAAAACCTCTCTGGCTGTGTAAAGAGACACCTGAATTTTCTGTCACCTTGAACACTGTGCTTATCCTAGCTATTCTCTTACCCTCTGAGCCTTCATCTCTGCTAAGGTTCTTAGAGCAACATTTTTTCCAGGTGTTTGGGAAAGTGTTTTTTCCCAAGGACCTGTATGTGCTCTCATTTAGTGTAGCTCTGTGATGCACGTTAGAATATCTCCTCTGCCTTCAACTTGCAAAGCCCAAATGTGAAACCCTTTTCATTTTCTTTCTTTCTTTCTTTCTTTCTTTCTTTCTTTCTTTCTTTCTTTCTTTCTTTCTTTCTTTCTTTCTTTCTTTCTTTCTTTCTTTCTCTCTTTCTCTCTTTCTCTCTTTCTCTCTTTCTCTCTTTCTCTCTTTCTCTCTTTCTCTCTTTTCTTTCTTTTCTTTCTTTCTTTTCTTTCTTTCTTTTCTTTCTTTCTTTCTTTCTTGTCTTCCCCTCCCCATGCTGACAGCAATGCACAAGTGATGCATTAGCAATGCATCTGAACTCAAGTCATGGCTGTCTGAAATTTCAGCCCTTATGAGAGACAGCAGACTGTGGAAGCCACAATTTTTTATTGTGCCCTAGGGTTGTTGTGAGTGAATCATCAAAAGAGTATGATTCAGTTGTAGCCATAATGTTGTTTTTTCCTCTGGTGCCACAGGCGTGGAAATGCAGAATTGATATGCTCTGAGTGCTGGTCACAGGTGCTGCCTGATCCCTTTAATGCACAAACTGTAATGGTTCTTATTTCTAGTGAATCTAATCCCTAGTATACAACTCCTCTTCTCAGGCTAGGCTTAATTCAGGGACAAATAGTAATGTAAGGACTTTGCTCATCTGTCTGGCTTTGCCTCCTACTCAGATACTTCGCTCTCCAGTGCCTTTTTAGATCTTTGCTATCAGAGCACAACCACCTCTGACAGAGACACCAACCAAATGTGTTCAGACAGCCCATGCTGCAGGATTTTTGCTTGTTTCAAAATGACTGTCACCTGTGCTTCACCGGTGTGGGCCTGGAGACCATAGCTGCATAAACAAACTGTGTCAGGGATGAAGAGGTGCCAGATACAGGCACAGATTAAGACAAAGTACTAGGTAGTCCTAGAGACTTGATTTCTTGGCGTAGCTCACGTCAGCTTTTTCAGATTGTCAGTCCGTATGGCATGATTCATTCATGAGATGTTAATTCTGTGTCTGGATCATGGACTAACAGCATACTTGCCTAAATCCTTACCCTGATGCCAAACCACCTCCCTTTCCTGTTCCTACTTATAAAATGTGTTGTACTTGTGAACTTATGGAATTAAATCCTTCATTTCAAACCAGACGGTAGCTGCAAAAATCCTGAGGAAACATCTATGGGGAATTTTCTCTCTGTGGTTTCTGTTTCTTCCCTGCTTCCTTCTCCTTTATAACTTCTGAGAGCAAAACAATACCTCTGTGGACATGTTTCAAAACAGTGAACAGGTTTCATCTCAGGGTTCCTCCTGTGCTTTGCAGAAATAGTTCTGCATTCTTGTCTTCAGACCTAGGCTTACACAATAATTGTATGAGCCTCTGCTCTGCATCTCCTGCCATGAATCAGCTTTACTACTGTTCATTATTTCTGTGACTGTCAGGAAGCTAAATGGAAGTCACCTCTTCAGATCTTCTCATTCTCTCTTTCAGTATTGGACTTGACAAATAAATGAAGATCTCTTCTCCAGAAAGTTTACAGAAGTCCAGAGGAAGAGAGATGCTGTGCAAGGTGATGCATTGCATGGTTGCACTGGCTAGAGGGCTCCTTGTTTGCCTGCCTTTAGCTGATGTATTGGGCAGGGTTTGCTCATGGTACCCATGGAAGCAGGTCTTCACAGAGTGGGAACAGGTGAAATGACGCAGGCAGTAGAGCAAAGAGAGAGAAAATCTTCAGAGTGACCACTAGAAAAATGCTGAATATAGTAATGGCATTAGCAAGGCTATGTGGGTTTGTTTGTTTATCTAGCTGTTGCTTATCAGGTCTCCATCCCTTCCCTGAGCTCACACAACTAGAGAATAATGGCAGGACTACACAGACCCTGATGGCTCATTTAACTGATGTGAGTGGTAGAATGTTTGCCTGCTGTCCACTGATTTCCAAATATCATTAAAGAACCTTCATTTTTCTTCCACATTTCATGCACTTTCTTCTACTCCTTTACAAAGAAATAACCAGACAAAATCCCATTTTTTACAAAAGTCTAGCTAAAATTCTCTATGAGTGGATTCATGCTGTAGTGCATTTTCCAGAGTGCTCCCACTCTTTAATGCCCAGTTTTCGTGTTTGGTCTTGCATCATTCCTTTCAAAGGCATCCTGATGAAGAAATCTAATGGCTGACTTCTAAAAGATTGGTCTAAGCTTGGCAGGATTCATGGAGTAGAATAGTACATCAGTGTAACACAATGTCTGGGCAGTACTTACAGGGCAAGCAATTAAACTGCAACAACAGTGACCCTTGAAATGCAGTGTGCCAGCATACGGTGTATTTTTTCGTGTTAAAGGTTATGTTGCTTCCTCAGGAACCATTTTGGGAGATTTTTCACATCACAGTCTGGATGTAATTGGTGCATGCTGCAGATTTATTCCTCCAACAGGTCAAATAACTAATATATTTCATCGCTAAGCTGAGCAGGACTTCTATTTTCTCGAATTATATTTCTATCAAACATTTGTTTGTCTGTTTCATGGTTCACAGAAGATTTGGACTTTTTGGTGCTTGCAGTAAGTGGATTTGCCCAATGGGTCTGTTCTTCCTCCAGCTTCTCCTTTAGTGGCAACTGTTGCCAGCAGAGGAGTAGTTTGTGTGGCCACTAGTGTTTGATTCATGCAGCCGGGGCTTTCTGCCCGTGCCTCCCTCATCCCCAGATGAAGATGTGAAAATACATTACAAACTATCTTCAGTAGATGGCTTGGAAACTCTTACTATTGCAGCAGTCTGGGGTCCAGTAGCAGTTTCTGTATTTATTGTGCTTTCCAAGAGTTGTAGGGTTCCAGTGTGAGCGGTTTATACTGAGCTTGAACTTCAGTCTGTGCCCTACCATGGATCAACAGAGAGTACAGGACTCTAGTCAAAGAGGAAGTAAGAGAACACTATGGAGGCAAGAGAAAGTGTGCAAAATTCTGAAATTACATGTCATCAATTCTTGCAGAGAAATCCTGTCTCTGCTTTTTGCTGCATTTGCATTACAATGTAATATTTAATAATACTATGACAATAGTTCTCAAATAATATATTATAATGGAATATGGTAATTTGTATGCAAGTTTAGTAACATTTGTAGGATTTTAATTTTCTTGTGCTATGTTTCCCTGTTTTCATTGTCATGGGGTGTCTGAATTGGACCTCTTACAGACATTCTCAGTAAATCATTTGCACTAATAATTTTGCAAGTAACCTTATTAGACATGTTCTTTCCTGAAGCTGAGGCAGTTAATGATGTACCTGATTTTACTATTCATACATACACTGAATGCAGTACTCCTTAGCTGTAATTTAGGGAATAAGGTGAATAAATAGGGATCTAAATTATTTGCAGTCGTGCATTAACCCTACATGTGATTCAACTTCCTTCTTCCCCCAGGAAAATAAAGTCTGTCTCTGGTCTGTTAAGGTCAGTTTGCTTATACTAAAATTTAAATTACATTCTTTTAACTGCAATTATTTTTCATAGCTAGTTGAGCTTGGCAACATTTTTTATTGTGTAAGTATGTTTGGGGAAAGGGATGGGAGGTAATTACTTAAACATTTTCTCATGTAAACCTCTATTTTCTAGTAATGTTCCATGAGGAAACAGCAAGGGGGAGGCAAGGAGATATTGCAAGAAATTATTACCTGAATGCTATCCTGTCTGTGGAAGACTTCTAGCTTAAGTGCTCATGGAGAAAATAGGAGAGGCAGATGCAAGTCCATCCTTTCTGGTCAGAGGGCTTTCTATTCTTTAAGAAAGTTCTTTTTCTAACAATCTAGAGAGTGTTTTGAGGCCAATGCCCTTAGTCATGCTTCTTGCAGTCCTGTGAAGAAGGTACTGATGGTGAGAATCCTGAGTTGGCAGGGAGAGTGCTTTAATTCCACTTCTTGCTCCATTGCATGTTTAATTATTTTTGCATAGAAAAAAGTGCTAAAAGAAGTCCATTCCAAAAAACAGGATAACCTAAGTATATAGTACTCAAGAAGCAGTTTGGAGATAAAAATTTGAATCTTTAAGGTCATTAAGCCTAGTTTTCTTCTATCCGTGGGGAATGCTCTCACCTCTGAGCTGTTACATAAAATCTAATGCACTGCCAGTTTTGTGAATCCAACCATTCATTTTCATAATCTTTTTTCCTTCTAAAAAGCACTATAAAGGGCATGTTGTTTTCTGGATAAACTAGAGTGTTTCCTGTTGAGCAAGGCAATGGTTTCTGGTTCTGTCTTCTCTGTGCTGAAGGATTTTATACTGAGCTTGAGTTGAAGCAGATCTTTCTCTCAGTTAATATTTTTTTTCATAATATGTCTGTTTCAACATACTTGGGGTGGTATTATTATTGTTATTATCATCATCATTATTAGTATATAGCTTGGGACCAGCTCTGGATTATTCTGAATGGGTCTGCAAAGTTTGCTAAGATAACGTAATATTTGCAAACATTTGCAAAAATGCCACATTTGCAAAATTTCAGAGCAATCAGGATCTCTGATAGAAAGCCATTCTGGGACCAAAGGTCGAATTCATGGAAAACCACAGGTCAAGCCTAATCCAGAAAAGCACAAAGACACCGGCTTAATTTTAAGGAATATGCAGTGTCCTATGGACTTTTATGAGACTCATGGTTTTAGGAAGCCTTTTACAGGACTGAGGTAGAACAGTTAGTGCAGGAGAAAATAACTCTTTAATGAGCTTAACAGAAAACCCCACAGGCATACCCAGCATGTGCTTTTTAAACATGTATAATTGGGTCAAATGAAAACCAATTCCCACTTGAGTCTGGCCATGCCCAAGGAACCCTTCCAGGATTATTCTTTGAAATCCTTCAGGCAGAAATATTTCCCTGCCAATTTCTACTTCAAAACCTTTTGATTGTGGAGCTGTTCAAGAATAGGCTAACAAGAATTCTTCTTCCATGAGAATTTTTCCTGTTCTCCATATCCCTCCCCTACCATCCTTCTCCCTCTTGCTTTCCTCACTGCTTCTCAGCATACTGGAAAAGGTCAGAAGCAATTTGATCAAGTGTCCCAAGAAACAAGTGTCTTTGAAGAAGTTGCAGGACTGTGAAATTTGAATATGAGAGGTTAATCTTTTGATGAATTGTTGGGTTGGAAATAGAGCTTTATAACGAAAAATCACCTTTGAACCTTACATCTAAGTATTTTAGGTTAAAGAAAAGTAAGTCCTTTCATTGGGAAAAAAAATGCCTTCCTACCAAAGGTGTCTTCTCTCCACTTTGCTGCCTGGATAATATATTTGGGCTGGTTTTTCTTCCATCCTTTGATACATACTCTACAGACGCCAAATGAATGAACAGTCCCAGAGGGCTGTCAAGATGCAGAAAGTTATAAATTAGAGACAGACTTAGCCTAAATTGGTGTCTGAATTCGTGAATGAATTGACACATGGCTGTGCTTGTTCTCTGAAGCAAGAGCTGTTGAATCTCTTCAGCTACTGACCTTACCCTCCCTCACCAGAACTGCCTAGTCTTTTCTTTAGCTGATAGTGCATAACAGATGCTGTATTGCTGTTGAAGTGTACATCATTCTTATCTGCTGGTAAGAGCTGCAAAGCTGTCTATTTACTTATTGATACAATCTGAGACTTTAGTGGATCCCTGGCACGTGTCAGCATATGCTTTCTTCTTGATATCCCAGTAAGATTTGTCTACATTGGAGACTGAGCATCTTCACTTTCGCTATAGCTCGTTTAAAAACATGCAGGAAGTCAAGCTGCAAAGCAACTAGTTAACTTTGCAAGTGGAAGGGGAAGCTTACACATGCCAGTGCTGTACATTAAATCTGGAAATTAACCACTCTGATTTGGGTTACACATTTCACTGTCAGGTGTTGGTCTTTTCAGTAGTAGCAGGATTCCTCCTCGTAACTGAGATACAAGGTGAGAAACCCTCCAACACTTAGAGACAGGCTTTAACTCAAAGTGTTTGGTGCATTTCATTTTGATCTTGGCTCTCTGATTTCCACAAGTTCCACTTGACTTTGAGATTCTTGGGTTGTTGAAAGCTGACACACAATGTGATACTTCTCACAGAAAATTAAGGTGCACTTGCCAGAGGACGATATTAGCCCTCCCTGGTATGGGTCATTTAATGTGTCATCTCTGCTAAATGGATCTTCTCTGGGATATTTTTCATTCTTGACAGTGAAGACTGACAGTCTGTTGAGAACAAAAGGGAATTATTCCTTGTTTTTTGGCAGTGAGGTCTCTCTTTGGTTTAGGACTGCTGAGCAGAACAGCTAGATTTCATCTCTGGATGAACTTTAGTCTTCACACTCCTGTAGGAATACCTGCAGGCAAGGAGTGTTTAACTTCCAGCCAGTGACAGGAGAACACAGCTGATATCATACACTTTCTCTAGCTGCAGCCTCCTCATGTAATAATACATAGTTGTCATTTTGTCCATGCTGGACTGTGTCAGCAGGGAACTAATAATGTCCAGCGAAGGGTAGAGAAATGATGATATCTGTTTTATTTTGAACAGAGTAGTTTGGGCTTTCTGGCTTGCCTTTTTTTTTCCTTTTTTTTTTTTGGTTTTTTTTTTTTTTTTTTTTTTTCCCCAGGAGGTTATTTTAGTGCTTCTGTAAGGAAAAATAAGTGCTCAAGATGGCAGCTGCAGAGGGTGGATCAGTCACCATGCTCCAAGCAACTTGGTAGAGCTGACTTCTGCCATAGGGGCAGGCTCCTGGTTGTGCAGAGCCCATGAAAAGGGAGAGGGGCCTCCTGGGTTTGCATAGCCAAAGGCAGGGTCTGGCCCCAAGCACACAAGTAGGCTGCTGGGGAGTGCAAGTCTTGGGATTTTCCCATCAGGCAGCAGCCCTGATGTTTGGTGAATTTGTACATGAGGTAGACTGCAGTTTAGCCTGATGCTCACTGGTGCTTTGGGAGGGCCCAGAGCTTTAGAGTTTTGCTGCATTTAAACAAATTAACATAGTCATGGCAGCAAATGACTGTGATTTTTTCTAAAGATGAACAAACTGTGGGTCTAATAGAGACCTGCTATTTCTCAGAAATTGAAATGCTGCTTCCCTAAATGAGGCCAGGGAGGATGATCAGATGTATAAAGAAGGAAAACACTGCCAGACAGTATCTGGGACTGGATAATTCACATGAAAATGCTCACTGTGCCAGAATCAAATAGTCTCTGTGATAAGAAAATAATTTTTCCCCAGCTCAGAGGATATTGAGTACCAAGATTTTTACATCCTCTTAAAAACAGCCCTTTGTCCCTATCAGTGCTGGTGGTTTATTTTTTTTTCCAGTGGACAAACATTGATTTTTCTTGCTGCAAAACCCTGCATTTCTAATGGAGCTTGAAATTAACACGATTTTTTTGTGGTTGTTGTTGTTTACCTCCTTGTTTGCACACCAACAACCTAAATGATGTTGGCACAGCTTGAGGAACAGGTTTCTTGAAGTTTTAGTTGAATGCAACAGGGAAAGCACAACACATCTTTTTCTCCAGGCACTACACAAATAACGACAGCCACACGGTATTGAGGGGTAGTTTTGTGTATCTGTGACACTGATTGAAAGGCTTGGGAAAGCTTGCATTTGTTTAAGATATCTGGGATCCAGAGGGCATTCTTTATCATACTCTGCTGGGATGATTTCAGTGTGCTGCACATACAACCTTGAGGTAGCAGCTGCTGCAGTACCCTCTAATTCTGCTCCAAGAACCTATTCCTGTGGAGTATCTATTCCCACGTTTTAGAGGAACCTTTTGTGAGGTCTGTAAATTAATCAGAGATATCTTGATTCAGAGAAAGTGGCAATTAAGCTGAGATGAACAGTGTTCCTAAAACTGTCTTATGTTATCAGAATTCCCAGTCCCTCCCAACCTTATACATTGGGATGCTGAATTGGGGTGGTACCCTTGTTCAAAGCCTTAGTGGATACAGTACTCTACTCTTGTCCAGCTAACTTTTGCAATTTCAGCTGGCTATAAATTACACCACATACCTTTTACAATAATTTGAAAATCTAAATATCAGAGTAATTTTTTGAAACTTCACAGCTGTCCTTTGGTCACAGTACCAGTTCCCCTTAATCCTCTCACTCAGAAGAATCCTTGCGGTTAGAGATAATGGTCGTACAGCATGGCTGAATTTCCTTGCTGTAAGTTTGATTAGATAATAATAGCAACAGATTTCTCCCTTCCTTTGATGTTCACATAACAGATTTTTTAAAATTATGTTTTAAAGTCTGTAACTAGAAATTACTAAAGATAAGATACTCCTGAGCTCTTGCACTTGGGACCTTTTGATAATGTGGGTTATTTGAGAGAGCCTTTTACCCCTCCACAGCAAGGAAGGCTATGACTGAATCCCAGCTCTGCTGTCAGCAATTTGGATCCATATGGGCCTAGTCTCATTTTCTTAACCAGCTATTGAATAAGATATGATCTTTGGCAAGAGCTCATGCTTGCTTGTATTGAGAGTGGGAGATATACACCACAGAACCATTCTGTATCAAACCTGACTGGCAAAGTGTCCAGAGCATTAGGTCAGCAATTTTCCATCAAAATGCTATCAGTTATTGTTGATCCAGTGTGAAGGTCATGAATTAAGCAGAAAGGATTTGGGCAGTTTGGGGTCAAGATCTGAGTGAGTAAGAGCCTCCTATCGAGGTCCTAGTTAGCTACTGCAACTAGAAATACTTTCGAAATTATTGTGTTAATATACTGTTGTACATAGGAAAATGACTGAGCAGCAGTGTGACACTCTACATTTTGTATTTGTTTTCACTCACTGACTTACAAAATCTGTTCACTTTCCATCTCCAGCAATGATTTTTCTTCCAGCCAGAGGCACAGACTTCACCTGGGATCTGGAAAAATCAATCTATGGCTTTGTTGTCACCGGTGTGGAGCAGACATAAGGCAGGATTCAAGTCACATGTTCTAGAAGTGCAGAGCATCCTCACTGATGCTGCACTGCAGGTCCTCCTCCTCTCTCAGCTCTGCAAGACCAGGAGTTGAAAATTTATGCATGTTGGTCAAGTCAGTAGGTTTAAAGCTTAGGAGAGACATAGAGCAGAGATGGTGGATAAGATCACCACTTCTCAGCGCTGCCTTTTCTTGCTCATTCCCTTCAGTTTTCTTGGTGCAAAGCCCCCAGAGGTGAGGTTGTACACCAGAACAGAATCACTATCATGTGGGAGAAAGCCAAGAGATTTGTGGTCTAAGACAGTTTGGAGGAACTCATTTGGGGTAAGTGAGCAGTCTTCTGTCAGTGAGATAAAGATGTTAATGAACCAGCACCTTTGTTCAATCAAGTTTATTGCAAGCCAGGATTACAAAGTTTTTTCTAAGGACTTCTGCATCTCTTGGCTGCAATGCTGTGTGGCTTGACTCAGCAGCATCCAGTGGCTTTCCCTGCACTGTGTTTTACTCCTATTCATTTCTGCTCTTAAGATTGAAATGTTGTATTAGATTAAGAGTTCTACACATGTCAGCACCATGAAAGGCTTCCCTTTCACTTTAGCAGGAGAGGGGACTGAGGTGCTCTGTTGCTGAGGGCGTCTGATGGAGTTTGGCTAATAAGATCTGATTTCATGAGGTTTGCATCCTATTAAGGCAAGAAGGGATCAGGCCTGTGAGCGTGATAGAAAAGTGCAAACACAATAAAACTGCTCTTATGAATATTAATAGGCCTTGAAACAATACAAGGCAAAAATGGTGATGAGGTGAGGGCTGAGCAACTGCTATCTAGTGTAGCACAACAGCCTCCCTTTCACCTTGTTTCTGCTTGCAGCTCGTCACTCACAAACCCTGACAGATTTGGGGATGGGGCTCGGGAATTTGATAGCTTCCCTGAACCCATTTCAGCTCTGCAGCTTGCAGCCTCTGTGTAGGTGTGAGTGCAACTAAGGTAGCTGATCCCTATGCACCAGTTGTCAATCTTCCCTAGCAGCCCTAACCAAGCCAAGATTTGCTCTTCAGCTATCCAAAGCATTGTTTTTAGAAGTAGCTTGGCTCATTCTTTATAATCCCCTTCATGGGCGAGATACCATCCATGTCAATGATCTCTCTGCATCTCTAACCTCAGTATAAAACATTGGCAGGTAAAGCTCCTTATTTCCCTGCATTTCTTGGACTGGCTCACAGCCACGGCTCCATCTCCCTCTGCATGGATTGCTTCCTCAGCTGTAGCTCAGGAAAATGCTGGTTATGTTTTTGCATGATCTGGCCTGTGATGCACTAGCTTTGATGCTTTTCTGCAGTACTTTCACAGAGGAGTCAATTAATGCCTGCCTGGCATCAGCCATTGTAGCTCACTTCTCTTGCCTGCCTAGCAAAGAAGTGGCCTTCTTTGTGCATCTTTAGCTTTTGAAATGAAATGCAGGTATGACCCATCCCAGAATCCCATGGCAGACCTTCACTTCATTTATGGACTGAAACACAGAAGCAAAGGAAATTAGGATCAACAGACAGTTATGATTAAATCTTTTGCTTCGAGTGTGCTCCCATGAGCGACTCTTCAGCGACCCCCTGCCCAGCCACCAGTGCCACTCCCATTTCTTCATGCAGCACATGGGACTTGCCAGACCTCTGGGCTACAAGAATTCAGGGCATGCACTGGCCTTCCAGTTTGTTCATATTTTATTTCTTAGAATGTTCATCTCTCTGCAGAAGTGTCTGAAATCCCCAAGACATTGATTATATTTCTTTAAACACATTTCTGTATCAATTGAATTATTTAGTAAAGAGGTATGTTCATATTTTATTGATATAATTTGAGGTGTAATCTCACTCCTTTTCCCTTAGCACTTGTTTAAAGAAAACAGTATTTCATCCTCTGTTGTTTTGGTTTGTTTTTCTTTCATTCATCCCTGAATCTCTAAACATTTTAATTCTTCTTTTGGGGGAGAAAACTGACTTGTGGGGGCTAGGTGATTTGCTGCCATTTGTAGAAGCAAGCAGCAGTCAATGAGAAACAGCATCAGTGTCATGTCTGCTACTCTGGCACAGGCCACACTGAAGTGGTATCAGGCAACAGATGGGCCCATAGTGCTGTCCTTCCATTTATTAGTAAACTGCCCATTCTGGGGCTTTTTTTAAGAAGGCCCCACTTAGAGTGACATTGCTCGTTAATGGTTTCACAGCTTGAATTGACTTTCACAGAATCACAGAA
>VXAX01004284.1:428483-466262 GCA_013399835.1 Leptocoma aspasia | reverse complement strand
TCCTCTGTATGTCCTCTTGGAAAAAAATAAAAAGAAACAGAGAGTCTTGATTTCTTCCTGAAATTTCCAACAGGAGCAGAAAAGACTTTAATTTTTACCAGAGACCTCTGGGAATTTTAGTCCTGGGCACAGGAAATACTCTTCATAGTTTGGTCAATATGTCTGTCATTTACAGTCACAGAAATTATATCCAGAATTAACCTCCAGAGTCATATAACTGATTCCTTTACTTTTAAATTAATTCTGTCCAAACTGTTCCTACCAAATATTTGTCAAATCTGTCCTTAAGAGCCTCCTGTAATGGAAATGTGTGTGTTTTGTTTTTTTTTCTTTTTCCCTGTGGACACCAAGAATAAATTATTGCCTTCTTTGCAACAACAACCCTTATTCATACAAAGACTGTGATCTTAGTCTTCTACAGACTAAACAGTGCTCATACCTACAGTCATTCTTTGTCGGTCATGTTTCCTGTACTTCTGCACCTTTTTGTTACGTGCTCTCTGGTTTATGAGCAAAGCAGAACTCTTTTTTTTTTTTCACTCAGTCCTACAAGCAACACTCCTGTTTATACATCTCAGCACTTGTCCCCTTTTATGCTGCACTTTGACAACTGATTTATGTTCAGATTAGAAACTGTCAAAGACACATTGAAGAACCCTGATCAAAACTGTCTGTCATTATGATGGTTAACCTCTGACTTAGTCAGTGTGTACAGTTTTATAGCAAGCTTGGCTCCTACTCCATCACTTTTGTTTTTTTTGCCTTGTGCCATGTGTCCTAAGTGTTATTGTAAGGTCATATGAGCCAATGTTAAAGTCAGAAAGAGAGAATGAGTTATACTTCTTGAAACCTGTTTTTGACTTTTCCAAACTGCATTGCTCCAAAGTGATTTGTTCTTAACGCTATCTTTGATTTTTCCAAAGGCTATAGATAGACGGGTTGATGATTTTCTTTTTATGGTACACTTCTGGGAACTAAGATTGGGCTACATGATCAGGAAGCTTCTTCCCTTTTTCTTTCTCTCTCTGTCTGTCTTTTTCTCTGCATGTCTCTGTCTGTCTCTGTCTGTCTGTTCTTCCTCTTCTGCTTTGGAAATCCAACTATCCTTCAAGAGCTCTCAAAGTTAATAGTGAATAGTTGACATTCCTTTGAAAAATGCTTACTTCATCCAGGAGAATTTCATTATATTTAGCAGTTTGAAGTGATCCAGTTATTCGTGTATGAACATCACTGTTAAAAAGGGCGGGGGGGGGGTAGAGGAATGTGTCTACAACTTATTTGAATATTTTGCATAACTTTTGGATAATCTTAAATCTTAGCAGTAACTGGGAACCAAGGTGAGATTTTGCAACCTCAAAACGATTTCCTTTTTCATTGAGCACATAAGAGGCATGGGAAACTTGAGGTTGCTGGATTCACAATGCAGTGGGAGCCAGCAGTGGGAATGTCTGAGAGGAATTGTACTGTTCATCCGCCAGCTTGCCTCTGGGGTGCAATTTCACAATTAGCTTCAGTCCTTTTAAATCACACAGATGCAGCAAGAGATAATTTAGCCCTGCTCCTGTGTGTCTTTTGGGAGCAAGGGCAAGAAATGTTGAATGCAGCCCTCTCTCCTTCTCCATTCTTATCAGGCACTGGTAATACAGAAAGCTGCATGCTATCACACCTGTATACATTTATTCTCCGGTATTTACTCAGCAGTGTGAAGATGGCTGATGTACCCACTTCAACAGAAAGCTTTCTGAAGATTAAATACTATTAGCTGCTAAAGGAGAAGGTCATGACTTAGTTGTCACATGAAATATCACAGAATGCCCACTTAACAGATATGCTCTTCAGATTTCATTTGGTTTACGTTTCATCTATTAAATCATGTACATGATGGTGTGTGCATCATCGAAGGGTAATGAAACCTATGTCTGGTAAGATTTGTGGCAAGAAAAAGCACTGATAAATTAGTATTCCTTTTTGTATGTATCAGAATACATGATAGCACCAGAATATATGCTAGAAAGGCCAATGTATTTCTACTTTTTTGAAATGGAAGTACCAGTATGTATACTTGGGCCACTCAGCTGGAAAGCAGATTTTTGCAGAAAAGGGCAAGGAAGTCCTATTGAAAACTAAGTTGGAAACAAAACAGCATTGTACTCTTACAGCAAAGAATGCCAGTGGTACCCAGGGCTGGATTAGGTAAAGGACTGCCAGCAGGTCAAGGGAGAGGGTCCTCCCCCTCAGGGGTTACTCAGCACTGGTAAGGCCACACCTGGAGTCCTGTGTCCAGTTCTGGGTCCCCAGTACAGAGAGGTATGGCCCCAATGGAAAGTGTCCAATGAAGGGCCACAAAGATGACAAAGCCTTCCTGTGAGGAGAGGCTGAAAGACTTGTGACTTTAACCTACAGAGAAAAAGGCTCCAGGGTTTTTCTCTAGTAGTACCTGGTGAAGAATATAAAGAAGGCAGAGTGAGACTATTCTCAGTGGTTCCCAGTGGCAGGACAAGAGACAGTGGGCACAGACCAAAATGCAAGCAGTTTCATCTGAATGATAGAAAGAATCTTTTCACTCTGAGAGTGATCAATTACTGGCACAGATTGTCCAAACAGGTTGTAGAGTGTCCATCCATGATGGATTTTCTTGTATGTACCATTATGAGGAAAACAAAAACCCTAAAGCTACAGGAATGGTTTGTGAAGAGTAAGTTACTCTACAGTGACTCAGAGACTCATTAATTAAGTTCTTGGGCTTCTGCTGTTGAAAGTTTGTTTACATTAAAAAGCCCCTAATATTTCATGCTCAGCTAGTTCTGCTAAATTTCCATTTATTTGAATAAACTGTATCAAGTACTCAAATGCCATTTCCAATATCTCACTAAGTTTAGCTGGAAGCACAGATTCACAAATATGTCAGGTGTTCATTAACCAAAACACGAATAGATAGTGGGACACTGCATTTCAGCTTAGGAGAAGTGATGGTGATTTTTAAGTTCTGCTCTCTGCTGTGCTGTTTGCAAGGTAAGTCCACTAGATGGCATTCTGTGCTTCAAAATAGACAATTTTTACACTGTTTATATAATAACATTTTAATAATTTTTATGATCAATACACTATATTTTAAGGACTTGGAGCAGCAGAAAACAGGTAGACATACATACTATAACCAGCCATTAATCAGGTGAAGAAACCATGGAGCTGTCACTATTGCTTAAATTTCCACAGATGTTCAGGTGCAGAACGATTATAACTGTACCACTTTAGTACTGAGAAAGTGTCACTGCACTCAATAAGGGAGGAATTATACCAATCTGATGCTGCATTAATTCCAAAAATTTCTTAGTAGAATTCTTACACTGCCCAGTTTAGAAATCATTAATTTATCATTAAGTAAAAATTGCATCTGAAAAACAACAAACATGAAATCCTTCTAATCAAGCTACATTGAACATGCATTACTGCATTTCTGAACTCCTCAAATTATGTCCCAATATTTTTTTCTTCTATGATACAAAATTAAGTGCTACTAAATTGTTTTTTAAGCTAAGTTAGTTAAACGGAGATGAAAATTTGCTTTCCTAGTACATCTAAATGCAAAAATTTGTTTTCTTATAACTTTGAAAACAAAATTACTGTCTTTAAGAGTTTGCCACTTAAATAATGTAGTTGTATCATTGCTGTAAAATATCGAAGATCATTCCTGACTTGTTACTCTGCAGTCAGATTCAGTATGTGTTACCGGTAACAGCCAGATAATGGAAGCCCTCATTTGAACAGGAGCACTCATACTGGGAGGATTCTTCAACACAGTGGGGAAGTCACTGAATAAATTGTAACACAGAGTGAGGAGGGCAAGGCAAACTCAAATTCTTGAGAGGAAAGTGCAACAACCCAAGAAGAAAGAAAAAGGAAGGGAAGAATATCTAAAGGATATAAGAAATGGAAATGAAGACCTATAGGGAACTTGAAAAGAGGATGCTTAAGAATGAAAAATTAAAATTTAATTTAGAAGCCAGAAAACCTTATTTCATAAACAACTTAGCTGGAGATGAAACTATGTCTTCTTCAAGGTTCCTCATTACTTAGAAGGTCATCCCAGAGTGGGAGTTTATAACTAATCCTGACATTCTTAAAAGCCACACCTTTACTTTTCCATTTCCTTCTTTGTTATTATGGTACTACATGTAATGTCAACATATTTTAGTTAAATTTCACTCATGGAAAAGGTAAATTCAAGGGAAATACAAAATATATAACATACGAGGTCTTCTCTGTTCAGAGGACATTCTTTAAATGCTTTAAGCACTATCTTCTTTAAAAAAAAAATCTACAAACCACACCCCTCCCTGCCCACCTCTAAAAAATATCCCACTACTCAACACATGGATTTTTACATGAAATATAGTTGGTATTCTGGAAAATATAGGTTCTGAATGATACTCAAAGATTCTGGGTGAAATATTAATTACTTGATAATGCATATGCTTTAGAGATGTATAACTGTTTTTCTTTTGATCATATCTTCTCCCATTTATGATTTATATTTAGTGGAAATATCTTGTTTTCAGATACAAACCCTGTCACTCTATCGAGCAACACGAAACGCAGAGACAAACGCAGCCACACCCGAGAGAAGGCAAAGAAGAGAGAAACTTTATTTTGGTTTTCACATTATATAGGGTTCTGGAAATGACCATCGATTGGAAGGTGAAGTTACCACCTCTCCAACTACACTGGTCAATGACAAAGTCTATCAAACCTTTCTCCTCCCAGGAGAAGGAATGAAAAACAAAAAGACAGTTAGAAAAACATGTGCATGTTTACAAAAAACAGCGTGAGAAACTCCATCACAAGAATGAAAACATCAGAAGGCTGAAAAGTGAGCGTGACAAAACCCCCCACTTCTTTCTGCACAGCCAGGTAGCTATTCAGGTACAGGTATTCCTGAACATGAGTTTTAATTTTGCCATAAATAACACCACAGTATCTTGATGTTTGCAATACTTGTATTTTGGTTTTTGTTTTTGTGAGGAGTTGCTGAGTTCAGTAGCTTGATGGAGGCCCTGCTGCAGCTCCCACTTCCTGGGTCCAGCTAGAAGTGAAGCTGAGCTCACCTTCCCAATAGGCACACATGCAAACACACACACAGATTCATAAAATCATAGAATCATAGAATATCCTGAGTTGGAAGGGACCCACATGGATCATCAAAGTCCAATCCCTGCACAGGACACCCCCAAGAGTCACACCATATATACGTATATATATATATATATATTCACACTCCTGGCCACGAGGATCAACACAGACAGAAGACATGGTGCTCACTCAAACATGAATGTCCTTCAGGAATGCCACCAATGTCCTCATCATCATTGTCTCTCTGGCTGATCATGGCAAAGGCCAGCAACTAGGCCAAGACACTCAGCCTACCCTGTAGCTGGCCTTTGGACACTCGACTTTTCGGTTACCACATACACAGACATGTTCATACACACACACAAGTGTGCAAAAAGGTTTCTCAGCTGACTCCAGCAGACCTCACCAGCTCTGCAGAGCAGTCAGAAAATACACATGGAGTCTAATGAGGAAATGGTACAGTGGCACAGTGCAGGGATCAGGTGCAAGGCAAGGCCTTACAAGCACACAGATCAGCATTTGTCAGCACCTGTTAGCATGACTGACCCCACTTGTTGTATTTTCCCTCTATTTTCCTATGTCTATTTCTCTCCAAACTACCTTGATCCCTCCCTTTCTCTTCTTTGGTTCTTCCCCCAGCATTCCATCCTAAGTCTAGTGAAATTCAAAAACGCTACTCCCTTGCACCCCAATATTAGCCCTGTAACACCAGGCATCAATACCACCCAGTCTGCAAAGCCATCTGGAGAGCCACTCCTGCTGACTCATGGTGGTAAGTTTTCTTCCCAGACAATGAGGCTGAGGCTCTCCTGTAACAACTGGGAGCAGAGCCAGGGCAGTGACTTGCCTCTTTGATTAGAATATTGCTATTTTTTGTCTGTGATCCTTGTTTTTTGTGGATTCTTCCTGAACATTTAATCACATAATCTAACAGTTTCATAAAGGTCCTCCTTTCAAGGAAGTAATAAAAATATATGTTAAGACTGTTTAGAACTAAATATCCTGTTTTCAGCACGTGTGGAATTGTTTGCACTGAATGTGCTCATGGGGGAAAAAAACATTAAACCACAAAAATTTATATATTTTAAAATCTCTGTCTGCTCTTCTATTCAATTCTCTTGAAATCTGTATTCATTCAGCATTCCAGCCAGAATAGATTTTTATTGCAAACACAGACTACAATCTCTTTCAACTATTTCTTAGATAATAAAATTGTCTACATTCGATTGATAGTAGTGGATTCTAATTTAACCATTTAAGAGTAAAGCTGCACTTTCTTTAGACTGCTTTATAGAGTCCCTTATACTTAGCAAGCACCATCTTTTTATATGCACCATAGTCTCCAGAGTATTTTAGACTTTATGAGATCAGCAGACCTTAAATGTTCACCATCTCCTAGCATTTTATTACACCAAGTCCATTTCCTAAGATGATTTCTCCATTTGCCACTGATCCTGTTGTTCATTGAACAGTAAAGAAGTAGTCCTATTGCACCTTGAAGTGCTCAAGTGCTACTTTAGTGGTTGCAGAATGGATATCCTTGGTTGAATTGCCAAGGAAATAGAAACTCCACTGGTCAACAGGTCTTTTTCTTAAACCAAGGGCTTTCCTGCTCCTCTGGAATTGCTTTTCACCTTGATCATGGCACTTCATATATCTTTCCTCCGAACATCCTCTATTATGTTTCCATACTTCATGATTACTGTTTTCCTGTTTAGGATTTTCTGCTGTTGTTTCTTAAACTCTGTTCTGTCTCCTGAATATGTGTACTCTAAGATTATGACTTGCACAATATATATACACACTGTATATAGAAATTACATTTTGTCATATTGTACAGTTATACCGAATGCTTTAATCTTTTCAAAGTATCTGTGATGTCAAATGCTTCCTAGTTTTTGATTTCAATACCATTTTGATAACAAGAAAAAAGAGACAATTTAAAATAAAATTAATTTTACAAGGTCCTAGTCCTATTCTTCAAAGACAGAAAAATTACGAACACATGAATTTCCAGGACACTGGACACCTTTTTCTGTCTCATTCTTTTAACAAATAATTGTGAAGTCAATGAGCAGAAATTTCTATTGTAAAATTTTGTAAAGAAACATGTTAATTATGAAAAATAACTAGATAAATTTTAAAGCTGGTCTTGAGTTTCTCAAAATTTTAGGGACAAGCCTAGAAGATTAACTTTCTTTGCAAAGGAAAAAAAAAGAAAGAAGGTGGATGCAACTTCATAGATCAGAGTATTTAAAGAGGTCTTTGGCAAGCCGAAATTATGTACCCATGGTTAAAGTTGAATTTTGACTTAAAAAGGAACATTCAAAACAGTGTATTCCATGACTGACATTTTTATTTTGTCAGGAAAAGCTGTCTCATGTCTCTTCCAAATACAGAAAAAACTTTCACTCTTTGCTTTACAGACCCTCAAGGGCATCTGATTCTCTTCATATATTCCACTGGGAATTTTATGAAGCTCATTTTCTCACATCAAAATTTTGACATAACAGATTTTTAAGTTCAGCAGACTGGATCATAGCTGGCACTGGTATTTTACAGTCTTAAAACTCTGTCCTTTCTCCAGTATTCTAAATAAGTATACCTTCTAAAAGCCGCAGGGAAAAGGGTGGATTCCTTTGCTCTTATGCAAAATAGTACTTTTCAATTCAAGGAGAACAATTTGAATAAACATGGTGTGGTTCAGTAAATTAATTTGTAAGTAATCAACTTTCTCTAATTGAATTATTTGCACAATATTCTTACCTTTCTTCTGTGTAGAATTATTTCAATCCTTGAAAATATTCTAAGCTGAAAGATAAGGCTGTTTTGATTTTTTTTTCCCCACAGAAACTTCTGCTTAGCCTCCCACCTATTAAGGACATGTTAGCTTCCTCAGAATCATTGGAGATCTCCTAATCCAGTATGCCTGTTTAGACAAAGATTAACTAGCACAGGTTGTTTGGCATCTGCTTCTCATTACCTCCAAGGATGAATGCTCCATGTCTCTGAGCAGCCTTTTCCATAATTTCACCATCACCAGAGTAAAAATATTTTTTTTTACATTTAAGTAGAATTTATGTCCTTTTCCTCTTCTTCTGTCCCATCAGGTCCCATGAGGTTGTGTATACCCAACTTCAGTGTTTTCTATTTTTTATTCTTCTATGCTGAAACTTCTTTCAAGTTTCCCATTAACAGCTGCAAGTATGATGACTCTTCCAGTTTCCTGAAGAAGACCTCATTCACTTCTTCCTGATCAGGCAATCTGCAGCAGACACCCACCACAACACTGCCATCGTTGGTCTGCTCTATAATCCTGACCCATAAACTCTGAACAAGTTCAGCATCGGTCCCAAGGCATCCATCAGTGCATTTCTGCTATTCTTTCTCTATGTTCTCCTAAGGACTCAAATATAGATCTTCATTCCTCATTTGGTGATCAAAGTAAATGAGTGGCACCTTTTGTTGTGGCTCCAAGTGCTTTCTTCATATGCATCTCAAAATAACTGATTATAACATTGTGATTTCTCATCTTTCTTTCCTAAATTACTTTTAAAGCACAATTATTCAATAAAACAGTTTTAATGAAACATTACTTTTTAAACATCTTTTATTTCTGCTTTTGGACTAGAACCCAGTGGTATGTGTTTTCATTTGATTACTAAGAAGGAGAGAGAAAAGAAAAATATCATTCAGGTAACTTAAGAGAGAACACAAATTCATGAAGACTACTTTTCGATGTTTCCCCACAATTAATGAAAGGATGACTAAATAAATAAAAAATCCTAGCAAATGCAGGCTTAGGATGAAATTGCCTTCCTTTTTGTGTATGTTTATGCGTGTAACATACTTCCTATTATTTTCTGTCTGCAATGAATTGCAGTCCTGCCTCTTTCCCCTCCTCATGTTTTATTGAGCCAAAACCTCCAGCTGTGGAGCAATAGAATAGTAAACAGGATGCATAGTTATCTGCCAGTATCTCCCACTCTATCACTACAGCAAGAGTTCATTCTCAAGTAAGTTAATAAGACTTAAGAGGCTCTCTCTTGACTTAGTGGTCTTTTAACCAGGTGGAAATATAGATTAATCAATTCAGGAAGACAATCTGTTTTATTTTGGCAACTACTTCCCTGACTCTAAATTAGCTGAGGTTCATCTGGAAACTTGTCTATCTTTCATTCAAATCAGATACTTTCTTTTGTGTGCTATTACCAGACAGTCCATATGTAAAGATCTATCTGATTATCTATAATAACACTTCAGAAAGCTCATCCTCCTGACTCAGTTAAAAACCTCTTTGAGAATGTGTGCAAGAAAGGTCTGTGACAACTACCAAGTCAGTGGACCATTCTGCAGCTTGGAGTAAAGTACATGGCGTATGTGATGTCCACAAACATAAATTCTTAAAAGAGGATGGTCTCAAGGCCACTAGCCTTGAGAAGTAATGTTTCCCATAAGTTTTTCTTCCTGCTTTCAGGCAAAATTCATTAACACAAGACCTAAGATACATTCACTACTTATCTCGCTTCCAGCTGCCTCCTGTGACTGTGCCCTTAGGCAATTTACTGGGAGGCGGCAAACCTAGAAGTACAAGGCTGGGTTGTTGTGTCATCAGTGGCCAGGTGGATCATCACTGAAGTCCAGCCCTTGAACACACTCTCCTGGTAAGTCACTCCAGCTGATATGATCCATAAGGTTTCATCCCTCCACCCCTTGCACACCCAGAACACAAGCTTGTAAGATCATTATCTATATAGAGCAAATTTCTCTAATTTTGTCATAAAATTTTACCAACTGGCATCTTGCACCTTACCCAACAGATAAAAGAAGAGCCAAACTGATAAAAAAAACCAAGCCAGGGATCAATATGCTCCTCATTGAGCTGTCTCTGTCGCTCCTTGCTAAACTGTGGCACTTTTAATAGAGATGGTCTATGAAGAATATGACTATCCCACTGCACATTTCTTGGCTTTTGACAGAGTAAGACATGGATAGGCTGGCTTGCAGAGACAATGCCGGAGGACAATACCAAAGGCAACATATCTTCATATTTTTTTCTTCCTATAAAATACATAATTTTGCCTACTGTCCGTATGCTTTTTGGGAAAATGATAGTTGAAATGGGCCCAAATCATGACAGGGAGTGCCATCATTTGACAGCATGGAGAGCAATATCTTAGATATATGTACTTGCCTTTCCTAAACCCATGTTAGCTGGCCCTGATCACCTGGCTGTCCTGTGTCTGATGGAACTCAAGGTGACTTACTCTATGACCTTTCCTGATATTCAGGTGAGGCTGACAGGCCTGTAGCTCCCAAGATCCTTCTTCCTGCTTTTTTTGTAGACAGACATCACATTTTCTAACTTCCGGTCAACTGAGTCCAGCCCAGTTAGCCAGGACTGTTGGTAGATGATGCAAAGTGGCCCAGTGAGCACTTCAGCTAGTAGCCACGCAGACTTGCGTGAGGGGGATAACCTCATAGACTTGTGTATCTAAAGAGTGTAGCAGGTTTCTAACAGTTCCCCCTTGGACTATGGGAGCTTCAGTCAGCTCCCAGTTCCTTTCTTCCAGCCCGGTTTTTCTCTGCTCAAGAGAACAACTGGTCTGTTAAAAGCCAGAGGCAAAGTAAGTATTAAGTACATCAGCCGTGTCCTCATCCTTTGGCAGTACATTTCCCTCCAAATACAATAAAGGATTGAGATTCTACTTCATCCTCCTTTTGTTGCTTATGCATTTATAGAAATATTTTTTGTTGCCTTTTACAGTAATAGACAGATCTAGTTCTCATCCATATTGTGCAAAGTCTTTTTGCACCACAGCAGTTTCATTCTCAAGGTCAGCAAAAGCTTCATGGAAAGCCTGGAATATTTTGTAGTTCTGCTGTAATGCTGCTAACACACCAGGGTACCATCTACATTTTGGTTTGGAGGTTGGTTACAAGTAGAAACACAAATAGTAGCATCTTTTTCTTGATGAATATGGGTCATATTCAGCAAGACAAAATATATAAGGTTATGGAGTCTATAATGGAGTCTAATCCATGTGTCTAACAGATTGCCGTATTAGCTGTCCTTCCTTGATGAAGGGCCATTCATCCATGAGAAACAAAATTATCCATGCTACTTTTGGGAAACAATCCTGGAAGTTACCTATTGCTAGAAACATTTATAGGCTTCATCTGACAAAGAACCAGTTAGGATGATTTAAAACAAAGAAGATCCTATAAAAACTAAAACCCAAGACTGACATTCTGACATTATTAAACACTGTGAGTGAAAAAAGTTGCTCAGTCTCATTTAGCATGACAGTTTTTGTTAATTCATGCACGCATCATTTGCTGGTTTTTAATTTTTTTTGGGTAGGGGGGAGGGTAGAAGGAAGTATCTTTAAAATAACGTAGATGTGCCCTAAGGAGCTACATCACAGTAGACACTGATATTTTTTCAGATCAATCTCTTTTTCCTATGCCAAATGATGTTCTAGTAACATTTACTGTCCTATGAGATCTTTAAAAAAGACATAAACCCAACAAACTAAAGCAAAAAAAACCCATGTGGCTTAAGTTAAATCTTTTACAGAGGAAATATGTTTTAGCTTCAGAGCAATACTTGTCATCTAATACCTTTAAATTTTTCTGGTGCATAAAATTGCAAGATAAATATATGAAAGTTCCAATCTCTTCTTTATTCTCACTAGGCAGTTGCTTAGCTTTCAGTTTCCAGTCTGGTTTAGAAATACACTTGGAAATTTGTGTGTCTATGCACAAGTGGAATTAGATTCCTTTTAGATAGAGTTTCTTAAATGTGCATCTGGGACTAGATTCCTTCTTTGGTTTAGTCATGACAGTGTAAAAGGATAAATTAAATTTATTCTGATTATAATATGCAAGCCTGCATGACTGCACAATATGCATGTAAGGAAGAGTTCCGTACTATATGCACAAAGATATTAGATTGATTTGCAGAGTTTATTACACCCAATGTGGTATTTCAGTAATACCAAACACTGATGATTACAGACACAGGAGATTTAATTAGTGTGAATGTTCTTTCTAGCTGACAGGATATAACAAATCACGAAGTACACAAACAGTGCTCAAAAAGTTTTATTATCCCTTCAAAATAATTTTATTTCCTCTGAAATTGCTTCAGAACTTTACGGTACCCTTCCATAAAATGCCATCAAGTTTTTATCCTTTTGGGTGAGAAATCTGTCTTTTTTAAAATGTCTTTTTAATAAAGTGGCTAAATTTGCAATTTTATTCCATTCTGTCCATATGGAATTCAATGTAAAATGAATAGTTAACACAGAGGCAAAGAATACGTGAGACTGAAGAAAACACAGGAATGAAAGAACAAGATTTAGTACAACACAACAATTTTCAGTGCCATATAATCAAGAGATTTTGTTTCTGTAGAGAATAATTAGAATAATTATTATAGTGTTATAATAGTGTTGTATCATAGATTTGCACATGAAACCTAAATGATGAAATTGTACTGCTCACATAAATATTTTCATTCTTATCTTTACTTAATTTTTTTAGTGCTATATCAGATGAAACCATAACTAAATTACCTAAATTACTTCTTTTAAATCAGTAATTGGAATTTCCTAGCAGGCAAGGAATTACTGTGTTCAGCAGACCATCTGGAATGGACAAGGTGAGGTAAAACACTTATTTTTTCATTTTTTTCCCTTCAGCAGATGCCTGGGGGCATGAGAGGCTCCCTGGGGGACATCAGGGCAGGGACTGGCAGCCAGGACCTGTTTCACTGATCCAGCTAGGGGAGCTGGGGAAAACTGGGAGAGGCCCAGAGCATTGGAAATTTCTCTGGGATAGGGCAAGGCTGAGGGCATTACCCTGTAGGGAAGCGCCTGGCTATGACGCAGCAGAGGCTGGAACTCAGGCCAGTCTCAGCAGTGCAGCTCCATTTCGGGGGAAAGGGAGGCAGACGCTACCAAGTCCACCTTCTTCAGAACAATTTTCCCCAAGGCCACGATCTGTTCTCTTTCCCAGCTGGACCTAGCCCAGGCCAGCAAATGCCCAGAAATGAGGAGATGTGCACAAGGTCATTCCAATAGCTTTTAAGTCCTCTGAACTTTACTCAAATGCCAAAATTTAGAGAACTATGTCTGAGCTACGTTTCTATATTCCCACCATCATCAATGGTGAGATCACAGAATCAGTCAGGGAAGCTTGGAGATGAGAATCAGCTCTTAACTGTAACACACTTTCTGGTGTGCTGAAAGTATCTGAAGTATTCACGCAGGTCTGACAGATACAAATTCACACAAAACTGGAAGTGAGGTGAGCTAACTCTTTTGTATGAGCAGATGAAGACTGGGAATAATAAAATTATTTAAATTTTCCAACTTGGTTGCATGTGCCTCTGTTTAGGCAGTTCAATTATAGAATGGAAAGCTGTACAGATGTCCAAATACAAGAATAAATCAAAGTTAGCTAATTAGATAACATCTGCTGAGTCTTGGAGACCTACAGTTATATGCTGCATTTTAGGAATCTTAAACTGAATCCCCTCTCAGCAGCATGAAGAAATGTTCTAATTGACTGTTTTCTGATTTCATAATTCTACCTCATCTGATTATACATAACAGTTTTCCAAGTTTACTTTTTATTATACATCCACATAGTGAAGTTTTATCATGTAAAATGACATTAGCTTAAAACAAATGTGGCTTTATTAGTACCAAATTAACAAAGTAGAAAATATTTTTTAAACCATGTAAGGATGCTGGAAGTTTCTTAAGAAAATTCTATGCAGACTGTTAAGCTGAATGTGTTCCTAGTGGGCTTATCACATTTCAAGCTGGGGACTTTTTTTTTTTTTTTTTTTACTTTATATCAATTTTGAAACCAGGACAAATAAAGAAGGAGCTAGGGAAAACCACTGCAAAATTATTTAGAGCAATTAAGAAAAGAATGATGACTGACTATATAAGATAATGTACAGTAACCATTCCCAGTGGTTGTTTCTTCATTAATTAAACTTTAAACATGGCCTTGAGCACATTTTTTCAAAATAGATGATATAAGAAGATTGATATTTAACAGCAGAAGTCTACCTGCCTAGTGTATTAAAGAATCTTTTGTACTCAGGTATGTGTTCATGGTTATCTACAAGTCTAGCTTTTTTTTTTTTTTTTTTTAATGAGTGACAGCAAGTTTTTTATTTAAAAATAGGAGTAAGTTTCTATGATGTAATTTGTTTCTGTGTTTTTCAAAGCATTTTGTAATAGAGCCAGAAAATTACATGAATGATAATCAATAACCAATGCTTAGCATTTCATTGCAACAATATCATGAGGCAAATAATTGGTCCTTTTATATTTTTTCTTTCTTTGCCATGATAAATTTGATTGAAAACACATGTCTACTATGAACTATTCTAGTTAATAAAATGAGCTTAAGGAGAAAACTTTCTAATAGATTTTCTCTTCTTGCCTGTACCAAGCATAGAAATATTCAAAGACTGGAGGTGACAGGTACAGTTTGTTTTCCATATAGAAAGATAAATAAAATAAATTAAATTTAAAAATAAATTCCCATATACAAATGTTTCTGTTTATGGGCTTTTTTTCCCTTGTAAATCCTGAGAAAAATAGGTTTTCTATAAGTAAGAGTATACATATATGCTTAATCTTTATTATTACCTGGCTAGTAATTAAAAATATTACATGTTGTGCACGTGAAATGCTTTTATTCATTAAAAACCTAAATTTGTGAAACACTAAATAGCAGGCTGTAAACATTACTGAGTAGAAATTATTTCTAAATATTCTTTTTCTTTATACCTTAAATATCCTCATTGTTTATCCTATGCATATCCACAGACAAGGATGTATGCTGTATGAATTGTGAAATAAAATTATTTCATTACTCGAGATTTGCTCCTTTCATGAACTGAATGAAATCCAGCCAAACTCTCCAGTTCTATTTGAAAAACAACATTGATAGTAAATGAATATACATATTCATCAGTATTAACAACATTATTGTTTTCTTTAAGAAAAAGATCAGGCACTGTTTGTAGTCTATATGAGCTATATAACTTTTCTCCACAGTAATAATCAATGAGTGGTGGAAGGGTCATCTGATCTCCTAATATGATGGGAGATTTATTAAAGGCATTACTAGAGAACTAGATAATGAATTGGAATTGGTTTTTGCCTCATGCAAAGCTATAGATAAGCCAGAAACAAGTTAAAAAAAAAAAAAGTGCAAGAACCCCTTTTACCCTTTGAGCAATGTAAAAGACACTGTTTTTTCAGAACCGAAATCTTTTGCAGTGCATGGTGGTGAATAATTAATGCAATACATGGATTCAATTTTAAGTATATAGCTGATATAGCTGAAGTCACCCCTCAGGACTTCTACATATCATTGGAAATTGCACCACTTTTCATGGGTACCTGATGTGAATTACAGAGTGAGCAGCTCCCTGATGCACTATAAGCCAGCAGAGAAGTGTAGGAAGAGGTTGCACTGCTTCTCTAATTGTTAGTTTGCTTTGATTTTTATTAACTCTTTCTTTCCCTCTTCCTTCTGAAATGATCCTCCAAAGCTTGGAGGTTTACTGACATCTAAAATTGTCCATGTTTAATGAAATGTTATCAGTTACTGAATTTTAGCTATTTTACAGTTCCTCCTGTAGTGTGCAGGGAGTAAAATGTGTAACAAGGCTTGTATCCAAAGTTAGAGCTCGCATTACCCCATTACAAAATGGGGTAATGAAAATGGTCTGATTTCAAATGTGTGTGTTCATGCATGCCATTTGTACCTGCACATATTTTCTCTTGACTATCAAAGAATAATACCAAAACTTCTAATATTATTCACATCTATTCTGGGTAGCATCTTACAATAACATTACTTAATAGTTTGGAATTTTGTAGAGTTCCTCCTAGCTAATGAAGAATGATTTATAAAACTAATTATACTATATTATAAAACAGACTACTAACTTTTATGTAAATGGTTCACTCACATTTGTACTTCCTGACAACCCTTGTGTAGAGTGTTGCTGTGCATGATGCAAGTTTCTAAGAAAGTGAAACTTCTGTTAAATTATTGACAGAAGAGTTTCCATAAACCTGAAATACATCTCAAGTATAACTTAATTTAGTAAAATTACAGGATGTAAAAAAACAAACTCAGTTCAGAACTCAGACCTTTTTGAACATTTTCAATTCTAAATTCATATTACATGTAGAGCAAGAACCATTAAAATCTTGACATTTACTGCTGATGGTAGTTAAACTTCACATGGTATTTTCAGTACTCCCCATTCAAGCTTAGGGGGACTGCAAATGCCTCACTAACAGCAAATACCATAGTGTGATAAATGTCAAGATTTTAATGGTTCACTGTAATAATTATGGGATAGATCCCGATAACTCAGACTAAAATGTGTAGCATCTTTCTCCATGAAAAATCTCACTGACTTTAGCAGGACTGTTTGTGACAATGTTTGATAGAAGAGTGACCTCATTTTTGTAAGTATCTACTGCAAATTCAAAGTCAAATAACAGTCTGTATAATGTTCTTCAGCTTTTTTTGTAAGCCCGGGTTTTTGTAAACCCGTTTCCAAAATTGCAATCTCCACTAAAGCTTAGTCCAAGGTAATGCCTGCTTGATACAGTATAGGAAGATATGTAAATGCATGAAATACATTAACACGTCACTAACCTTAGTTCCACCTGGGCTTAAAACCACAAAATTTCACAATTTCTTTCCAATTCCCAGCCTACTTGTTGCCAAAGCAGCATGAGAACCAAAGAAGGCCTTGGCGCTTTTCAAGCATTGTTTACCGATAGCTAAAACATTGTTCTGTTATTAACATTGCTTGGTCATAAATCCAAAAGACAGTACATGCAAGTTACTATAAGGAAAATTATCCCAACAAAAACCAGAACAAAATTTGTTTCCCAATACTGGAACCAGTAATAATATGTTTAGGTTATGCTACTTGTCAATACATTCAGTTCCCCAAGTCTATTTTGCCCTCAGTAATATTTGGTGAGTGATTTTCCTATTTTCTTTTAAATGCATAGGTTTTCTCATTCATGTTCTTTCCATCTTCTCCCAATTCCTTCTAGGGAGAGGGGAAGTGAGTGAGCAAGTGGTTGTGTGGGAAATTTGCTGCTAGTCAGGGCCAAATCACCACAGCTAGGAATTTTCTAGTCTTTTCCTAGTATATGCTTGCTCCCAGTAGAGCATGAATGTGAAACTTCAGTAAGGCAAAGAAAAGAGTGTTGAATTCTGGTCATTCTATCTGCACCCACAGATTCTTGAGGTGGGATTTAAACTGATAGTTCTTCTTAGGTTCTTATCCTGAAATAATGTAATGAAGTATGCTTTAGTCATCTGAATTTGAAAACCTTCTTTTTGGTTTTTTATTGTTTTGTCAGCTTTCTACTTCATTTACAATGCAACTGTGCCTGAAAGGTAAGTGTCTGATGTATTTTTAGACTGCCTTTATAGGTAAAACTTGCTAAATATTCAGGCCTTGCAGGTCTTCTCTAGCTGTTGTGATGCAACATGGCTGTTATGTAAATTTGAAGGTTTTCATTGTCTAACAAGAAAGCTAAACTCTCACTAGCTTAAGAATATTGACAAGTTCCTTTCTAGACTTATGCATCTATAACTTTTGTTTTTATTAAAGATGAAAGCTAACAGTGTAATGCTCTAAGGTAAATTATTTTCTGTAATGTTTTTACTAGTGTAATTCCCTCAAACAAAGAGATCATGGTTCTCTCTGCAGCTGTGCAGATCTGTAAGTAGAAATGATCTTTCAGCTCCAAGCTTGACAACTGAAAGAATAACCTGAAAGGGAAAACTTATAATTTCAGCTCTTGTTATTACTTTACATCTATCTTATCTTCTGCAGGAAAATACCACAAAACATCCCTTCATTAGAGAAACATGCAGTGTGCTATTCAGCAAATACAATGCAATAAAGAATGTACAAGATATACTAATGCAAAATAATGGTTGACATTTAGCGCACACAAAAGTCAGTAAAGTCAATGTTATGCTCCCCAAAGAAACCATATCTCATCTTTGTCACATAAACATATTCTTTAATATATGTGCACAAACTGGCTGAATTATGGTTTCCATGGGAACAGTATCTCTGGATATACACATTTGTCATTTCTCTGTGTAGGGCACTCATTAAGAAATTGCCTTTATTGATAACCTCAGTTTCTTAGGCCCCAGCAAAACATTCATAAAAAATGGCATGAACATTGTGAACACAGAGCATTGTAATTGCTTCTTTTCAAATTTTCTGAGACTGTTAGTCTAAACTTCTCTCTCTGATTTCAACTGTTAATATTTTTGTTTAGTTGTAGCTTGTGCTTATGATTCTTATCAGACTAGGAGTTTTTACTGCTCATGTATTTAAAGACATTGGGAGATATATATCACTCAAGGATGCAGCAAGATAGACAAGCAGAATTATTTAGAGGCTTCATAACTTGAAATTTAAACTGTGGTGCTAAAAAGGCCTGGATATGGTTTGAAAAACAGGAAAGATCCAAAAGTTTTGAAGACTTTGATTTTACAGATTGAAGAGAACATGGGTTAACTATTTGATTAATTATACTAAATTATGAAGTGTAGGATGCTAATTTTCTCATCAGAAGGAACATGGGAGAGTGCACCTTCTGCAATCACAAGCAATTGTAGTTTCATATTTGTGCAATACAGACATATTCAATTATTGCTCATGACAGAACTTCATAATTAAAACCTTTGCTTCCAGATGTTTTGTTGTTGGGATTTTTAATAAGGAGATAGTTTTCTCAGTGTGTCCTCAAAAGACTGAAAATTACTTTTTGTTCATGCTAAGGGCTTTTTATAATCTTTATCTGTTTTTATATAAAAATTCTTTTCAATACAGCTGTGCATGATCTGCTTCAAAATATCCACAGAGTCTATTAAAAAAAAATTTCTTACTCTGTTGCCATCTGCATTACTCTAAAACAACTCTGAAAATTCTAACATGGGTTTTTCTACTTTTTTTTTCAGTGTTGAATTTTATTTTAGAAATTAGTGTGTGAGTAGTAATGAGAATGAAGTGAAAGTTTTATATTTCATTCTCATATATTCATACTATATAATGTAGTAATGAATGTGATGTACTTATTAAAAGCATTACATATAACGTTTTTTGTGCACAACACAGAAAAAACTGTTGGGGGTTATCTTTGAATGTGCATCCAAAGTTTTGCTTTTAGTTTTGCTAACATAATTATTATCTCAAATAAACTTACCTCAATTCAATGAAAGGTTTGTAAAACCTCAGGAACTGTACTGCTCCTGAGATTGTTCACAGATAATTTTGGTTTTCCTTAGAATTCTGGACCTGGGCCATCTTTAAGGCTTGTTTGAAGTCAAGAAAAACAATATGTTCAAGACAGAAAGAAGGATTCTTCATCTAGAAAGATTCAAAGTAAAGTATTTTCTAATTTTAAGTGAAAAACTTGAGTGTCCTGTCAAAGGACTGATAACAAAAGGATCAAAATCTTAGAGATTTGTGTTGGAAAACAAAACTGCAGTCTCTTTCTTGTGTTCCATGATTGTACCTTGAACAGGAGTGTGGAGATATGTAATGCTTTTCAACTAACCTGCTTATCTAGGGTCTTTCATATTGGTTGATATAACAATATTTTAAGTGTATTTTTTTCTCTCTTATTTGACTTAAAATCTCTACATGTTTTAAAAAGTGTTTTTGCTGTCCTTGACAAAATAAGAGAAATGTTGATAGGCTAGATCTGATTTATTTTGTATATGCTATATCTTGATTTACTCTGATAAGTATTCTAAGGTATTAATAAAATAATAATGTAAATAAAAGAGAAAGAGATCTCAGAGACAACTAATAAATTAGCAATTATTCTTTTTGTTCTGTAAATAAATGCAGTATGGGGAAGATGATAAATGTAGTACACTGTTTTTTTGCAAAAAGACTGATGTGTATTTGCCAGAAATGGAAACAGAGGATGACCTGGTATTAAGTAAAAACATAATCTATTCAGACATCACTGTTGATTTTGATGGAATGTATACAGACTGGTTTCCCAGTTAGATTCAATACAAGGTTTAGTTATAAGAAACATGGCACATTTGGATTGAAGAGGTAAATATCAATGCTGATGTAATGTTCAATAACAAAGTGGAGCATTATCAGTGAAGATGGCATTTGATGATTTTTTAAATATATATTCTATCTGAAAAGAGAAACGTAAGTCTAATGAGTTAGGACATAAAGTATAATGTTTACAGACAGGTTTGACAAACATGCTTTTTCAAAGATGTTTTCAAAATTTATGAATCATCTTACTTTCCCCAGCTCATAAACTCTTTAGTGTAGATACATTTGGTTTAGAGTGCTTCTTTTGAATTTAGCAAGAGAAAAATTTACTTCCATCTAGTTTTATTTTTACCTGGCAGAAGTGACTATCACAGACAGGGCTATTATAACGATGTTCAGAGGACTGAATGCAACAGATGTGTAACTACCTCTGTCTTAACCTGTTGGACAAGAACAATTCTCTCTAAACTTCTATGGAAAAGAGAAATAGAGCACAAAGATGTGGATAGCAGATTGCAACTACTGCCTGATGTGAGCCTACAATCCAAAGTATAGAATCAAAAATACTTGAATGGGGACCTAAATTAACAAGAAGCATCAGAACACTGTAGAGAAAAGGCATCCTAGTCTTCATTTTCTTCACATTTCTGGTATAAACAGGGGAGAAGTGAGGAGAAGTGAAATGAAAGAAAGAAAAAGAAAGAAAGAAAGGAAGAAGGGAAGAAAGGAAAGAAAGGAAAGAAAGGAAAGAAAGGAAAGAAAGGAAGGAAGGAAGGAAGGAAGGAAGGAAGGAAGGAAGGAAGGAAGGAAGGAAGGAAGGAAGGAAGGAAGAGAAAGAATACAATTAAAAATTATAAAATCCCCAGTTTTAAACAGTTGCCTGAATTACAGGAATATTACTTGTTCTATTCCCCTCCTCTAGGGTTGCTGGAATGAATCTTAAATACAATGAATTCTGAAACGTCATTTTTGGGATATAAAACATAAAATGTTGTCTCATGCCCATCTTGTAAGAAAGAAAATAGTCAGTTTAGGAACAAAGATAGCTAAACTTCATTGTTGGCACTGCCAGAGGTTAAAAAAACCCCAACATACCAGGGGTGAGAGGCTGAGACTGAACTGTCAGATCTGCAGCTGTCAGTGGTAATACACCTTTCAGGACAGTGATCTGGATATGGCACCACATGCAGTAACACCTGCACCAGTCTAAGACTAGGGACATTGAGTGAGATGCATCACCTGATACTGAAGCCTGAGCCATCAACAGAAGACATTAAAAATAGGAAAGTAAGCTCCTGTCAACATTCACATACATAGATTGTTTATGTACATACAGATAATATTATTTTTTTCTCATTTTCTCCAACTTCAGCAACTATCAGATCTTTTAGTATCTTCTAAAGACCTGGAAAGCATTTGGATAGCAATAGTGTTATAATTGCAACATAGACCAACTTAACTTAGATGGAAGAGTTAGTCATATATCCTTTAGCTGATTCTGGAATTCTCAGAGTGATTTCAAGTACTAATAGCAGAGGAAGGACGTACATTTTTTTTCAGAACCACCTACATTTGCAACAGAACTGCAATCATAAATCAATATCTTACCTTGAAATTCTTCACATAATTTTTTTCCCTTATAGAGGATGTGTGTGACACCAGTGCATGTCATCTGAAGCCTGTTGTAGCACAACATTATCTCATAAATAAACCCATATAGTATGCTTCAGAATTTTACTAATATCATATTCAGGATAAGGTTGTTTATTGTGGAATAATAAAGTGCTTAAGGTGCAAAAGGTGTGTGTCCTCCAATTATTGATTGTGTAGCTGACCAGACATAAGTATCTAAATAACATAATTACATAACTAAATATTCTGATATGGGCAGCTCTGGCAGTTTTATGCAAGTTGTTAGTCATGGAAAATGCCTTTTTATAATAATCTAATGAAACAATGGACCCCATCCTGGAAGATCAACATAAATGTTATTTGCTTTTGCACAATTGCATACATAATTTATGGAGATGGCAGACAGGTTGACAGCAAACTGATTCTTAGACAAATCTATTCCACACAACTGCAGTTAATCAAGTTATTCTTTGGCTGCATTGAATGGAATATTAGTGGTTGTAATTCCTAAACACACCAAGGAACCAAATTATTTGAAAAATTGTCAGTCCAAAACATGCAACATCTTCAAAATTTTATCTGAATACTAAAAATGAGCAATATTTCCCTTAAATATCATGTAACAAAGGCATAGTCTGTCTTTTACTCCCTTTGGAGGGAAAATATATTTAATTTTTCTATGTTTATCCAACTATCTGGCTCTTCATACTAATTTTGTCATTCTTGGGAGAAATAAGCCTTAAAAACATCAATTGAAGTCTCAGGATCTTTCTTATTTAAATAAAAAGATCAGAGATTTGCAGAGAGTTTTAGAAAAAATAAAAAGCTTCCTTGATGTTTTTCTGAGTGAATAAACTGCTGCCTATATTCTGTCAGTATTATTACAGCAAAAGTATTAGATTGTTTTTGACAGTTGTATTGCTAAACAGAAAAAGTCATAATATGCATCTTGTCTTTTTTGAGTGAGAATGAGTAATTATGAAAACACATATAGAACTTGGAATGTTATCTAAGAACCCAGATACAAAACTTGAATCACCAATACCATATCTGAGCTATGTCTTAAATCACTGTTAAAAATCATATTTTTGAAACTAGTTTGAATATTCATTTAAAAGTTTGGCAAGTTTTCAAAAGCGGAAATATGGCTTAGAACACCACACAGAATGTCTTACTTTAAATTTATTCAAAAACCATCGTTTAAAATATGTATGGCCATGCTCATAGGCAATGTTTCAGATATAGTCATTCTTTTGTATTCTCATATTTTTCAAATTAAATGTATATGTAAATATGTAAGTGGTTGTATTTCATCAAAATTGGCTATCGCTTCTTGTACTATGAGAAAGTCAGATTTAAGGATATGTGGGGTGAAATAGCAATCAATAAAAACTTTTTATCATGGCTTTGGGGCACTCTGAGAAAAACATTGAGAATTCTAAGAAGCTAGTGAACAGTTGTGCAGGAGATATTTCCCTGGCAAATCATGAGGGATTAGATGATTGAAGTATAATTGCAAAAGAGGTATTGACTATTAGTTTCTAAACTGTGAAGAGAAAAAATCTTGAAGAGAATCCAATCTGTTATTATGTTATAGATCTTCAATAATTTGACAAATGTCTTGATGATTAAAATATAGAATCAGAATGTGGGAGGTTTGGGTTTGCTATTTCATTTTGGTAGATTTGGGTCCACATGTCTCATGGAAATGTCCTAAGCTCCAGACCAAATGTGTGTAATACACTGAAAGGTGTTTCTTCACCAATTCCTGGATTACTGTGCATGTAAGATTGTGAAAGTCCTAAAGGCAGAGGGAGGTGGTACAGACAGGCCTGAATGTAGTCTCTGAACCCTGAACTCTTTTATCTTTCTATGTTACATAATCATTACCTAGAAACAGAAAAAAAAAAAAACAAAGGAAAATCAAGCAAAACAAAAAATTTGCTTCCTCTGGTAAAGCTGCTCTCTCTCTCTAATCAAACTTATTTTTTGTTTTTCTTCTTTATTAAAGGGAAACAAATTTGGGCTGGGGAATGCTATTCTTCCTACATTAGAAATGCACTTGGTGAGGGTGCATTTGATCCCACTGTGTGTATTACTGATGAATTATTGGTCTCAGTATGGCCCCTGTGAGACACCATTCATTTTTGGTTTCTACTTGGACATTGAGAAGTTAATTGTACCTCTTGAAAGCAGCCATTCAGCCAATTTCTGAGCCATTTAGCAGCTCCTACATCAAATTCATATTTCTCCGACTTAGCAGCAAGAATATTGTGCAGTACTGGAATGGTACAAAGTCCAGGTAGATGCAATCAGTAGTTCCTCCCCTTTGCACTGAAGAAGTGTCTCAGTTCTAGAAGGCCACTAGATTAGTCAGGTATGGTTTGCCCTTGGTGAGGCTATGTGGGCTGCCTCGAATCACCAGTCTTCCATATGTTTTGACATGTCCTTTGGGAGGATATGTTTCATGCTCTCACAGGATTAATGATGACTGGTCAGTAGCTCCTAGAGTCCTCCTTTTTTTAAATGTGTACAATATTTCCTTCACTCCAGCCATCAGGAACCTTTTCTGACTGTCATGCCTTTTCAAATATGATGGTAGTGACTTAATGACTCTATCAACCAATTCCCTCAGGACCCTAATATATTTAAAAAACACAAAGTAAAGCTTGTTTTCACCTGCTGATAAGCCTTAAGCATGAACTTAAGATATCAAGTGATTTGAGAATTTTAATGTGAAAAATATTGGTGCACAAACAGCATAACAATGAAGTCTGTCAACCCCTGCACACTTTGGTCCCCACAGGTTCTACTGAAATAATACTCCTTTAAACGTGCTTCCTTTGACACTTCTGGGCAAGAGAGACCTTTGGACTAGCCACCATGCAGTGAATGCTATGTACATGCAGACAGGCCAGCCCATTTCTGAACTGCTTGTGCAAAAGTTCTGCTTCTTTTTCCTTCTGTGAAGGCACAGACTGGGATTTCTCTGTATACCATGGTGGCATATGTCACAGAAGTTTTAGGAACTTAATTACATTTAAGACTTCTAGCTCTTTCCAAAACGTAATTGAAACTGTCCCAGAGATCAAAAATAGCTTGCAGATGTAGAGCAATACAGAAAATTGTATTACTCATACTGGTAACAGTTATATAAGCAGACTATAAACAAACATGACAAAAATAAAGGTTTTATAAGGAACTTAAATAAATATATACATTAGAATGCTATCTAAATTTACCTTGCCGGATTCAGAAGAAAAAATCATGTTAATTATTAAAAAGAAGATGGAAACTACACAAAATCAGCTCAGAAAAATACTGTGTACCACATATTTGATTTGGGATGTAGGATGCAGTATTTCCTTGACTCACAGTAATACTTTTACTGCTATAAGCTGCTCAGCTGTGGTCTCCATTATCTGTTCTACTGCTTTTTGAAGTTGTGTATAATTTCACACTCAGTTTCCTAAATTGGATCAGCTGAAAGACTTTTTTAGCCAGAAAAGCATGTTCATCTCTGTTTACCTTCTTGTTTTCCTAAATGCACCCCTGTAGAACCTGACTAAAACAAAAGGATTAACTGAAATTGAGCCAACTCAGCAGATGAAAACTGCAAGAATCCTGCCAGAAATAGCACCCAGCTTCCCAAGTTTGACAATATAAATAATGTTAACTGCTATGCAAATTTTTTCATGAAAATGTTGTTTATTCTACAAACATTTGTGCAATTCATGAAGGCAGCAGCTGGTAAACATTGCTAAAGCACTTGAAAACCTAACTGGGAATATTAAAAGGAACTGGACTTAATGAATATACCAATTTGTGTGTTTATTAATTTGTTTGTTTCCTCTAAGCACTTGTTGAATAACATAATTTCTTTGTGAATAAAGTGATGCTGATGAGCTTCTACAAAAAAAGGTTTGGAAGGATAGAATTTACAAGCAGCACACATAAAACCTTAAATTGTCTTGGACTAACAGGGGCAGTATCAAACATTAACTCCAAATAATGATTGGCACGCTAATGTATTTTAGGGAAAAAAAAACAGAACAAATGGTGACCTACCTCAGACAGTTGTCTAACATTTCAAAACAGCTTATTCTCCCACCTACATGTTTTCTCAGTGGCCCATTTCATAATATGAACTCACTTCTCTGTCTTGATGATCCACTCATTTGCAAGACTTTTTATAGCTTTTAGATGGGTAGCTTCTAAGCTAGTTATCTGGGAGGAAGACAGGAGGTGGGTGTTGTCTAAGAAGTGCAAGGAGCTGGTATATAAATTGTGTGGATCTCATGGATGTTAAAATGTCCATTTATGATTTTCCTCCATCCCAGAACAAGTGCCATAAGTACTACGTGTACCTCCTATGTACAGCAGTGGGTGAAGTGGTTTCAGTGACATATCTTTTAGAAACAGTAATTCTGGAAATAACATTCATACCTAACAGCAAGAAAAGGAGAAGATAATTCTTACTGCTCCTGCAGGAATCAGAAATAGAGAAGAGACTAGTAGGAATGAAATTGTGATTAAATTTTTTTGCAGACTGCCTGATCAGAGCAAAGAAGGGGATGAAATTTTCTTAAGCAATTTGAAGAAGTTTCTGTATCACTGCACTAGAACAAGTTGGCCAGGACTATGCTTTTGAATATCTCCATGGATTGATATTCCTTTTTCTTCTGATAAAAAGTTATCAGTGAGAGCCTTGCAGCACAGGATCTGCTATTTAGTAAAATGGAAGAACTGGTTAGTGACTGTCTTGTCAGTAGCAACCATAAAACACTGGAGTTCAGGATCACAGAATAGGCATGATTTTTTAGAAAAATATCAGTTGAACTTTTGGGTAATTTTTTCTTGCCTTATTCATCATATGAACTAAAATACGCTTACAATACTAGGTTAAGATTTGCATTTCATATATTTATTTCACTGACTTTAAAGCAAGTTACTTCTTTCTTACATCATTATTTTTTGTGGAGTTTTTTAATGGGTCAAATTTATTGACTTTGATGTTGAAACCTCTGTCAAAAAAAACCCCAAATGATACTGCATGCTGTGGTTTGTAAGATAAAGTTAGCAGTTCAGTTTTTTCACAAATAAATGAAATGGGTATTAGTTGTCTTGTTACTATACTCTCACAGCAAAAATTTGAATTATGAATTTGAAAAATAATTAATGAATATTAAGCGAAATCTAGCCTGACTTGCACTGACACCCTAGTTGTCATCTTTATGCTCGTTATTCCAGAACAAGACACTGTCTGTATCTGTTGATCCTTGCAAAATTTAATATTTATTCATTGTAAAAGTTAGTTTATGTTAATATTCTTGGTTTTCAAATTTCGCTTTTCAGCAATATGACAGGCGATAGCAAAATTATATTTAAAGAGTGAACACCAGTTTAGTAGACGTGCTCATTCTTTTTTTTTTTTTTTTTTCTTTTCTGGTTTAATTCATTTCCAAACACAAAATAAAGAAAATAAAACCAATGGAATAAAAATATTACTGTAAGACATGAAATCTTATATGCAATTTTATAAAAATATCCTTCATGGGGGCATGAAATGGTGTCAGACCTGTTTCTACTGGGTTATTAGATCCATCATGATAAATTTTCCTTTATAATTTAATTACACCTACATGTCTATTCCTTGATTATCAAGAACTTTTATAAGTAGTTAACCCTCCCTGATCTGGATCCCAACAAATGTTTTACATGGAATTAAACAGTCTTCTGTTCTGTATTTCCCCATTTTTGAAGATTTTTAGATGGCATCATGATCCCCCTAGACTCTAATAGGAAGATTTTCTTATACTGCAAAAAATTCTGTGCATAGTGGAATAGAAAAGGAAATCTGGGCAGCTTTCCCTTTAGCTTTCTACTTGAAACTTCAGCTAGGAAATATATCTTGACCTGATACTTCAAGATTTCCCAGTTCAGATGACACGTCATAAAGGCATCCACATCCATTTCTTTGGGTTTTTTTGTTTGATTGCTTGTTTTGTTGGGGTTCTTTTTGTGGTTTTTTTGTTTTGTTTTGTTTTGGGTTTTTTGTGTGTCATTTTGTTACCCCACTATAACAGCTTGCCTGGAAAATCTCAGATTCAGCAGCAGATAAGTGAAAGAAGTTCATTCTAGTACATATTATGTACTATGGATGTAGACCAGTCAGGACAAAGAGATATTTAAAAACCCCATATTTCATTATTACTTCATTTTTGCTGCCTCTATTGATTAATGACACAGGCCCCAGCACACAAGAGCATCAATGATGTGAGCTCTGGTGTGGTATCATAATGAAAACTCTAAACCTAACAATAATAATAGAATTGATTTAAAGGTTCCTTAGTAACACCTTAAGGAGCCATGTAACTCAAATTTCCTTAATAGGGATACAGATATGCTACATTTTATCTGTATGTATTTATTGCTTAGAGTATTTTTAAGGGCTGTAGATACTGAGAAGCATACTCTTAAAGATTAATAGCTAGATCTAGTGTTAACATCACATGATTTCCACCAGGGAACTATAAAACTTCAAAGAGGAGATTATAATGAGGTAGAGAGATATTATGGGTATTATTTACTGTATGCTATAAGGTGTTATTACCAACCTTGTACATAAACAAAGGTGTACTCATTATTTTATTGTCTTGAACAAAGGGAAAGTGCAAGAGAGGCTGATGTGACTTGGTGCTGCCAGAAGCACCTGAGGGAGATTTAAACGGCCGTGTGGAGCACCAGCAACGGGGGGCATGGCAGGCAGGGTGGGCAAACAGGGACTGAGAGGCCCCTGCAGCTTGAGCAGCAGTACACACAGAAGGGTGTGTGAGAAGGGCCGTGCACCCTGCTTGCAGGTCCAGAGCCCTGCAGGGGAGGGCTCCACGTCTCTGCCATAATGGTGGGCAAGCACCTTGGTATTAAAACCAATGGTTCTGCACAGAAATCTCCTGACATGTGTGGACATCAGGCAAGGTCTCAGAAGACTAGAAGAATGATGTCCCCATCTACAAGAAGGGCATAAAGGAGGATCTGCGAAATCGTAGCCCCATCCCTCAGTCTTACTTCAGTTCCTGGGAGAGTTCTGGAATACATGCTTATGTGGCCTGTTAGAAGTCTAATAAGGCATGAATGGCTGGGAAAAGTCAGCATGGATTCACCAAGAGCAAATTGTGCTTGATGAACCTGTACATCTCCTATGACAAAGAATCCTGCTTAGCTGATGTAGGGTGAATGGGGATTGCTGTTTACTTGGATTTCTCCAAGGCTTTCTATACGTTTTCCCACAGCTGCCTCCTAAAGAAACTGATGCACTACCTGTCTGGGGAGCAGCTCTGTGGAAAGGGACCCTGGGGGTCCTAGTGGATGAACAGTGTGCTGCCGTGGCAGAGAAAGCCAACAGGAAGCTTGATTGCATTAACAAGGACATCACCAGCAAGGATAAGTCATTATCTCACTTTGCGGCTCAGTGCCTGCAGGCCACATCTGGAATACTGTGTTCACTTTTGGCCCTGGCTCTGCAAAAAAGATGTGGACAGGTTGGAGAGGGTGCAGAGAAGGACCACAAAGATGATCAAAGAAATGAGAAGCCTGCTATGCAAGGAAACACTGACAGAACTGTGTTTGTTCTGCCAAAGGCTTTGGGAAGATCTTACCACCATGTTCCAGTTATAAAAGGGTGACAAGAAATAAGAAGACTCCTTTTAAGAAAGGAGTCACTTGGAAAAGGTAAGGAGTAATGGGTACAAGTTACTCCTGGGGAAATTCTACCTGGACACGAGGAAAATTTTTCACAAGAACAATTAGCCATTATAATCTCCCCAGCATTGGCAATGTAGGACACTTGTAAAATTCAGCCATCCAGGGTGTTGGGACATATTGTCTAGACCATGCTTTTGACAAGAAAGATTGGTCCAGATGATTCCTTCGTACCTGGTATTCTGTGATTCTATCAAACACTAAAGATTTTGCTGTATTGATTTTATATTAAATTCAGATCAAGCACTTCAAGAATTTAAAATAATACTAGAGGTTCATATTTTTTCTTTATTTGTAAGTGGCTGTGAGGCAAAATGGCACTTTCAAATATATGAGTATTGTAACTAAAATAAGTGTATCCACTTGGATAAATAAAGAGGTAACCTAGTATTTGTTCATTCCTTGAATTAAAGTCCTGTTGATGTTTGGAAATGTCATAATATTTTCATGTTTTCAAACCTTTATGTTGTCTGATCTTGACTTCTGCTTTGGGATTATCAGACCAGAAAACTGTAAAAGAATCTGAGTTAAAAAAAAAATTCTGTGTTCCTATACCCTGAAACAAACCCAGTTTTGTCCAGAAAAGATACAAATAAATTGAGCAACAAAAAGTTTGGATTATTATTTCCAACTTAGAGCAATTCCCTACTGTATCTCAAGATGGATGCCACAGCTTTCAAAATTTTATTTGGAAAAACAGAGCCATCAGACAAGTCAAGGCATTTGCCTGGATAAAAATTTTGCTCATGCCCATCAGTCTCAGCCAAGCAGGCATGTATTTGAAGTTGACTTTTTAAATCCCATACAATCTATTTGAAATGCGAAGGATACCCTTTCCTTTCTTTTTGAATAGAAATATTGTCCATATTATATATGAAGAAGTTTCTAATACAAGCTACTATTGAAAAACCTTCCAATTTTATAAATTTGTACTTTAGATTAAAATCTATTCATTGGGAAAAAAAATCTAATTCTTCATCTCAAGACAAATTTTCATACATAAGACACGAAAACCATCAGTTTTAGTTAGAGTTTTTCATCCTTTCAAATTAAAACCAAAAATATATTGATTATTATTTCTTTGAGAAAGAAATGAAACCATGTAGTAAAAAAGCCACAAACAATCCAACAAAATTCAAAAACCTTAACTCTCTCTCTCCCAAGATATTAGGAAGAACAGGTTCTGATCAAGTCATTCAGTGTGAGCTCCACCAATGCCTTTACAAATCTTGCCTGCAGTATAGATGAGAGTTATGGTGGGCCAAAAGTGCCAGTCTAGTCCTTTAATCATGTGTCACTCATAGTTTTATCAAGTTAAATGCCAAACTGTTTTTCCTGGGGTAGCTGCAAAACTCTTTCCTACTTTATATTAAGTTTGAAAATTAGATAAGCTTTGAATACAGGATGCATTTCATATACCCAGTTTTTGGTGGTGTTTGTTGGTTTTTTTATTTTTTTGGAAGCAAGAAGAAGCCATACACAAACCATGTACAAATTCATACCTATTTTAATTCATACCTATTTTATTTTAGAGCTATGCTCTGAAGTCAAGTTCTATTTGCCATCACGCTCCTGTAGTTTTAAGATTTGTTTTCATGGGAAATGCATGGCTTTTGGAAGGGAACTCAATTTGTTTTATAACATTGAGGCAAGACTAAACATAGGAAAGATAACGAAACCAAATGCTTTGGCTTTGTGCCATTATTTCTGAGCTATGAGCAAGTGCAACCATTTACTGCCAAGTTTAAAGGAGGAGAAAGAACAAATGTACTTATCAGCCTCAAGCAGAAGTAAGCTGGAGGGTTTTACATCATTATATTAATTTCTGGATGAAAATCCACAATAATAAAATTTGAAAACATAATGTAGCAGACATAAATTGAATCTGAAATATTTATTTTGGACAAATGAAATATAATGGCTACTGAAAGACAAAGTGAATTTGAGCATTGTTTCTGTCATCAACTCCAAGAAAGGGATTTTTCAATGCAAGGGTTTTTTTTTTTTGTCTTAGATAGGCATTGATCTGAATTTGATTTTTACCCCTAATCCTGTACAGATGACATTGCTTTTTTCAAGTTTACCAAAGAAACTGTGCTGCTGAAAATGGAAGGAAAAGGATGAAATCTATGAATAATTTATTTTTGTGCAAAAGAAAATTTATCCTTGCCTGGTCATTATGAAGATTCTGAAAGAGGTTCACTTTTTCACAGCCTCACACGTGGTTCTCACAGAAGGCACCCATGAAACCCTGCTGCTACCAAAACCTCGCCATGCAAGACCAATACAACAGAAATTGACCACTTAGAGGGTCATGTGAATAATTGGTCTTGGACAGCAGCAAGCTGAGTTAAAGATTTTGGAGGATTTCACTGTAATGAAAAGGCCTTGGCTCTGTGTTAACACTGCTCAGCAATAACAAAAAACATCTCTATAATCATCACTGCATTCAGCACAAATCCAAAACAAAGATCTGTATTAGCCATATTATAGCCATATATGTGAAGAAAATTAACTCTGCCCCAGCCAAAATTACTACAGTGAAAGCACTGTAGTAATTTTGGCTGGGGCAGAGTTAATTTTCTTCCCATCCTATGATTTCATTGGTATTGTTTCAGTGATTTTATATGGATAATGCAGGTGTTTTATAAAGCAACCTTTGAGGTCTTCAGACTCCTGTTGCTTAACCGCCCTTTTGTATTCCTCAGTTGAATAAAAAACCCCAAAACCAAACAAAAACCAACCAAATAAAAACCAACCAAAGAATGAACAAGAGATCTGAATCTCTTTCTTGACTTAAATTTACAAGACAATCAGTGTTGCTCTGGCTTCTACCATGTGAGAACAATATAGTATTGTCCTATGCTTGCACTCAGTTATTAGTTACTATGTTGTGAGATCTGCTATATTAAATGTTAAACAGAATACTTTCAACAGCAGAGTTTTTTGACAGAACCAGCTATAAAAACAGCACCTTGTCGAAGATTTTAAGTAGTGTAAGTGGAGATAATTCTTTTTAAAAAGGGGTGAAAATCAGGTGCTATGGGGCAGGAAGAGCCACCTTCTATCTTGCTTCAGTTGCAGCCACAGAAACATCACTTCTTAAACCCCTAGTTCTATCAGGAACGTCAGTAAGGTAAATAAGATACCTCTGAAAACGGATCATGAGTGACAGCTTAATGGTATGCAGGAAGACCTTTGCTACTGTTGAAAACAGCTGTAGGTTCATGCAGATGCTTATAGTGTTATTACATAAAACTTCACGACAATCAGCAGAAGCACGGCTAGCAGAGCAAAAGCTAAACTACAAAAAGGGCTACTTTTGTGGGGAAGATTGACATTTACTTCATCCTAGCAGAATTGGTACTTTAAATTTTTTTTGGGGGGGTTGAGTTTTGGGGAGAGTCTTTTGGTAATTCTACTGAAATTTAATAATCAAATTATCATATGAACCAAGGAATGTTAGATTTAAAAAGAAATCTATTTTAAAAGAAATAGATTAAAAAGGAATAAAATTTTTAATTTATAAATTATAAAGAAAATGCAGGAAACAATTGAAATATGAGCCTTTAAGACAACAGATTAATTAGAATGACATTAATTTAATCTGTGGAGTGGCAGAGAGGAGAGGGGAAGTGAGGGGAGAGAGAGGAAAAGGAAGAAGAAGTGGAAGAGGAAGAGTGATGGGAAGATCATGCCTAAGTTAAGGTCTATTAATAAAGTCTATGTGTCAGAAAATACAGAGAATGTATATATAATTATACATATCAGGAATAAAATTATTAGCTCTGTAGTGACCTTTTTTCTCATTTCTAATGAATGCACATAGAAACAAACAAAACTTATAAGAAAGGTGATATGAATGAAGAAAATATCACTGATCTAGAGCAATTGCTGCTGAGAGCCCTTGGTCTGACAGGTAGTTCATCAGATGGTCCCTGGCTTATTTCTCCAGTCTGTGTTATGATATGGCTGAACTTTCTGGGTCTGAGTAAAAACCCAGTTGGGTCTTATATTCTCTTTTTCTTTTTTTTTCCCAGTAAAGTATCATAAGCTGGTGAAAAGGAGACAGAAGAAAAATGGCCCTTTTCTCTTATATGACATTTACTCCATAAGAGAAGACAACAGTAGAACTCGACGTTTCTTAGGCTTATTCTTATGATTAGTTGAGTAGTTTCAAGTTGTTCCCACTCATCAGCCAAGGTCAAGACATAGCAGTAAGCCTAGTGGTGCACAAAGAGGGTCCCAAGTAAGCCACTTTTCAATCCTCCTGAAATTTTCCCATCTTCAATTTTTCCTTTTCTGAGAATTCTCAAATACATGAAAAAGAGAGGTCTTATTATTTTATCCAAAGTAGACCTAACTTTTCATACCTTAACTTTCAGAGTTTATACTTGTTAAGAGCAATCTAGATAGAGAAGCTAAAGATAAAATTAATAGATATTATAATAGATTTTGATGTTGATAGATATTAATAGATTTTGAATTAATATTCTTCATTGCTTCTAGCTCTGCCTCTCTTCTGAGACATTGAGATGCATTCCCAATTCTGCTGCCTGTGTTGTCTTTTTTTGCAGCTTTTTCATCATCCCTTTATCATCATATTTACTTGGGACATTTAAAAAATTCCCTTTTTTTTGTGCATAGTCCTCTGGGGCTTCATCATTACAACACAATGAAATATATTTTTATCTCTCTGTGAAAGCAAGGCACTAGCAATGTTCTGTCCTTCCACACATAAAGCAAAATCTAATTCATTGTTTTCAGTGATTTCTAACCTTAGACTTCCTTCTAAATTTGTTAGATGTCCCCCTAAATTTGCTCAGTGCTTAAACAATAGGTTACAGGAATTAGCAAGGTAAACTTCTACTGTGCAAGAATTCCAGCTATGCATGCTATTTGAGAAAGCTTATAGTTGCAGTAAGCCCAAATGATGAATCAGTATTATTCAGAAGAACAAAAATACCTTCAGCTGTCATCTAACTTTGTACAGAATAGAAGAAATTTCTCCTACTGACCCCATGCTCCTGTAAGTCTTGAACTCTTCTACAGCTCATCACGGAGTATACTGATCAGGGCTGCCTTCTCAGTGTTATGCTTAGAGTTTAGATATGATATTGGGATTCAGTTGCAGCCTTATGCAAGCCCAATAGTGAAGGACTGAAGGAAAAGTCACATGGTACTTCCTTTACAAGAAAAATAGGAAGCATGAAAAGACAGGTGATGACCCCGCTTTAGACAGCTGGTAGAGAAATGCAAGATAATTGAGACATGGGAATTGATAGATTCATATCTAGTTTAATTACATTTGAGAAACGTAAATCTCATAAAAATATTTTAATGAAGATCAGAGAGCGTAACAGTCTGTTTTAAGAGACTGTTTCTATCTGTGCCTTTGGTGAGCAATCTCTCAATCCTAGACAATAGCTTCCAGAGCCAGAGTGTAAAAGTTATAATCTGAAGAAACTGAGAAGACATTGACAAAAAGCCATTAATATACTGTGAGGATACCGTAGCATGAGAAGGTGTTTAAGGATTCCTGTTCTGTGGGGTTGCCAGCTCTCTGTGCTACGTGCAGTCTGCCGAAGAGCAAGAGGCAGCAGCTGCTGGCAGAGCTGTAGCGTGGGAATGGTAGCAGAGGGAGAGCAGCACACAAAATTCATGCTATTGTAGCAAAACTTCACGACTACAATATTCAAGTCAAGTGTCAGAGCAGGAGAAAGCAAGCAACCAGCTGGCCTCAGAATTGCCTCACCAAAGGAGAAGACTGTAAATAATAGATTATGTGTTAGCAATTAAACATGTTCTGTTACCTTGTCTGTCTACCTTGAAATATTTTCTTTCTCCCCTTCATGAAATATCGTTTGCTTAAATAACTGACTTCTGTTTGCAGTAGAAGAAAACTGATTTTCACAATGTGTAGTTTAATCCTCTGATGTCTTTGGGTGGAGTCCTGAACCAATGCTTTATCAGCTACCCAAATTACATGAATATCGTCCTGCTTGCTACCAATCAATTATTGGTAGAAAAGTTACAATTACTTTGTATGCAAAAAATGATGAAGCAAATTTTTTTTTCCATTCAATTTATTTGTAAAGATTTTTTTATTATTAATATATTAGCAAAAAAGGCTTCTGGTGAAAACAGCAAACTGTCAGACATGTGAGAAGAAGGGACCAAGGTGTAAATTAAAAAAAAAAAATCTATATATTATGCTAATTAAATGAGAAACAGTATACTGCCAGCAACTGCTTGCTCCCTATTGTTGTAGGAAATGATAGTAGTGATTGGAATTGAAAGGAGGAAGATGCTGTAAATGAGAAGACACAGGTGGTAAAATGATTAATGTTGCATCTAAACAGTACAGGTGTCTGGCATTTCTTGAAATGCCTGAGAAATAAATGGGATATATATTCTCCTTGACAGGAAAAGGAAAAGTTTGTGCTTGATTCTCCATCTCAACAAATGAAGTGTTGAGTGAACTGTTCTGTTGATTTATTATAGTGGTATCAGCTAACACTCTTATTGAAAAATTTCCCGTGCTATTTTCTGTATGAGCCACTGTTTCATGTGTTTCTTCTCTACCCATGAACATTTAACTTTAGAATACACTGCATTCAATCTGGTAAAGCAGATGGACATGAGAGATCTCTGATATAGCTAATTCTGCCCCCCCCCACACCTCTCTCTCACATTGTGGTTTAACCCCAGCTGGCAACCAAGCACCACCCAGCCACTCCTTCACCTTCCCCACCCTGAGCAGGATGGCGGAGAGAATCAGAAGGATGAAAGTGAGAAAACCTGTGGGTTGAGATAAAGACAGTTTAACAGGTAAAGTAAAAGGCGCACACACACACAAGCAAAGTAAGGAATTAATTTACAACTTCCCATGGGCAGCCAGGTGTTCAGCCATCTCCGGAGAACAGGACCCCATCATGGGTAATTGTGACTTGGGGAAACAAATGCCATCCTTCCAAAACATCCTTCCTTCTTACTTCTTCTTTCAGCTTTATATGATGAGCATGATGCCATATGTTATGGAATATTCTTCTGGCCATCTGGGGTCACCTGTCCCGACTGTGTCTCCTCCCAACTTCTTCTGCACTCCCAGCCTCATTGCTGACAGGGTGATATGAAAAACAGAAAAGGCCTTGACTCTAAGTATTAAGCACTGCTCAGCAATAACCAACTCATCTCTATATTATTGACGTTCTTTTCAGCATAAGCACAAAATAGAAACCTGTGAAGAAAATTAGGCCTACAGTAGCTAAAATCAGCACATATGTAAAGCAAAATATGAATTCAAAGCCTGCATATTTTCTTATAATTTGTTTTTTGTAATTATTTGATTTAGAGGATCTTGATCTTGTTCCTCTGCTCTAGATCAATAGATGTATCTATATATATTTAGATTTCAGTACAGACCATAGTTGCCTTCCAATGATTTATTCATCTGAACAGTTTTGCTTCTGTAGTTGCTTCATCATGAATGGTCTGGAACTCAGCAACTTGGAAATTCTGCTATGGGAAGTTAGTCTCCACCACATTTTCCAAAAAATTTATATGCTTGAGAAAAATTGCATCACTTCTTTTTTTACTAGTCCATTTTTGAAAAACAAACAAGCAAACTACTATCATAAAATCCTTATCTGATGTACAGTAGCTTGAAATTTCACTAAGAATTAAGATAATTCACAGATGTAGATATATGTTAAACCTGCCATCCATTCATATTGTTGTAGACTCACTAAAGGTGTGCATTTCCATTTTTCTCTTCAACAACATAGAAAATTAACTTTGTTAGGAGTACTGTTATGTGAAAATAAGTGGAAATCTTGGAATAATTCATGAACCTGGTGTGATACGTCTGCTAATGTAACTGTCATTTGCCTGCGTAGTAGGCAAATATTTCAGAGTATTAGTATTTCAAACAAAAGTTGAAATCAAGTTTGTTTGGCATTTTGTACTGAGTTTGTTTGTTTGTTTTTCTAATAAGGCATCTGTTCTCTTTTTGGATAAATTTTTATCATAGAGGGTAATACAGAGAGTCAGGAGCTCATTTATGTGTTTTGTAAGATTTTCTTTCTATTCATGTTCTGTTAATTTCTTGTAGAAACAGGGAGGGAGGGAGG